>JAVIAB010000108.1:20170348-20416203 GCA_032433765.1 Megaustenia siamemsis | reverse complement strand
GTCGCTCAACATTGCATTACCTACTCTTTTCATTTGAGAACATACTGCTCAAAATTTCATTATCTTCTTTTTGTCAACATGTCATGTCATTCAAAATTAATTATCTTCCTCTCTGTCGCTCTCTCTCTATCTCTCTCTATGTTAATGTGTTGCTCAAAATTATGTTTTAATTATCTCCTCTTTGCTTGAATGTGTTGCTCAAATTTCATTATCTTCTCTTCTTTGTAGACACGTTACTCAAAACCCATTTAACTGTATTCCCGTTTATTTTGGAAAGTTGCTAACGTAGCCTAAATTGTTCTCTTCATTGTCATGGTTAGGGTGTCAGGATTATGAAGGTACATGCCATGATCCTGGAAGTGAGTTTTCTAGGGCTTTCGGAGATCGGTTCTACAGAAACTGTACTTGCTCCACTCAGGACAGTACTTACATCCGCTACACGTGTTCACATGCAAGCCTGATCCAGTGATGCGGAAACGTTACTATTGACCAGACAGACAAGTAATGATGTACGCCATGAAGCAAGTCAGTCTGTAGGTTCAACCCCCTGAAAGACCTTGATTTTAAACAAAAATATAAATAAATAAACATTAGAAAAGAACATGTGTTTTTAAAAAGTTAATTCCTCTCTCTTGTTTTCATACACATAAGAGTTATCATCATCGTATTCGTTTGTCTCTTTAATATCCATATGTATACAGTCCTTCTCTCAAACAATGGAAATGGATAAAATGAGATTATTGAGTGTGTTAAAACACACCGACGAGCAAAACGTTAGTCCAAATATACAGAAAACAAAACTAATGTCCATTGAAACAAAAACAAAAGAGCCAGCCTAGAATCATAAGTGAAGAACTTGAAATTGTAATGAACTAGGAGTATCTAGGATCTGTAGTAACTAAAAATAGAAACTAATTTTATTAATTATCTTCTCCGACAATGTGTTTCTCACAATTATATTTTAATTATTGTCTCGTTTTCTTGATTGTGTTGTTCAAACTGTATTATCTTCTCTTTTTTTCTAGACACGTTACTCAAAACTCCATTAACTGTATTCTCTTTTATGTTGGAAAGTTACTAACGTGTCCTCATTTTTCCTTCACTTCACATGATCAGGCTGTCAGGATAACCAAGGTAAGTGCCATGGCCCTGGAACTGAGTGTTCCAAAGTCATCCACTGTCAGTTGTGCAGCAAGTGTTTTTGCTCCATTCAAATAAATAGAGGAAGAACATACATGTGCTCGAGGTTATGAAAACCTGAGCCAGTGATGGGAAAACGTTATTGTTGACCAGACAGACAAATGATGATTTACGCCATGAAGAAAGCCAGTCTGTAGGTTCAACCCCCTGAATCAACTTGATTTAAAAAAAAAAGTTATTAATAAAGAAACGACTGCAGAAATTCTATCTTCACCAGGTGCTTTGTTACTTTTGGTCAGTTTGATGGCAGTTTCAATTTCATGGCATGTAATCTTCCTTTTCTTCATTTCATATGGGTGGGTAGGTGGCGGGGAAGTAAAAACTTCACTTACAGGTTCTGGTCTGTTGAGATTTTCTTTAAAGTATTCTTCTAATCTTTTCAGTTCTCCATTTCAACTTCGCACAATGGTGCTAACATTTTTACTTCACACAATAATGGTAACATTTTTACTTCGCACAATAGTGCTAACATTTTTACTTCACACAAAAGTGCTAAAATTTTTACTTCACACAATGGTGGTAATAATTTTGAATCCACCAGAAAGGATCTTTGTGATCATGTAAACAGTTCTACTATCCCCTCTCTCTAATGTTTCCTGAGCTTCAGCTGCCAAAGTCTCAAAATTCTGCCTTTTATCTTTTCTCGTGCTCTTCTTGACTAGTTTGTTCATCTCTGCAATCGTGGGACAAAGAAACAACAACAAATTACAAAAACTGGCAGTAGATGGTCAATCATGGAAAACTATGACTTTCGTCCTATATGTTGTCTGCGGCCCGACAGGAAAATGAAATGAATAATTATAAAACTGCTTAAGGTCCAAGATCACTATACCAAACTATATATAGTTTAAAATTCATATATCAATGTGCAAGTGACAAACTTCACTTTTTTTTTTTTTTTTTTTAAATAAATCTTTATTTCGTTTTTAAAACAAAACATTCAATTTTACAACAATAAATTTCTTAAAAAATTGATGATGATGAGTGATGATACATATATTTTCCATGTAATTTAAAAAGTTAGATAATCTATTGCACCACTCGACCAAAAATTGCGACACCCGTTCAAAAGAAAATAGGAGCGCCAGAGGCGACAATAGACTTAATCACCCCGACCTTTGTCGGCGACTTAAAGGGTGGACCTTTCTTTTTGACTGTCGCCACTAAAGGTAGCTAAGCGAGGCGACAAATAGCCTCGAGCCTGTGTTTTGGCAGGTGTGAAAGCCTCTTCGGCGTCTTAACTGATATCTTGTCTATCCATTGGCGCCAGTGAAAGCTTAAAACGAGGCAACAATAGCCTCGAGCACTCTGACGTCTGTCGTCGGCGGCTGTATTGTTTTGATGATGCCGCCAAGTGTGGCAAACAAGGGAGATAAAAGTCTTGACAGGTGTGTCTTTCCTTTTGAATAGTGGAAAATCAATCATTCGCATTCTTTCATTCATTCTCGAAAATTTAATTTAATTGTTTAAAAATGGACATTGCTCTTTTATTATAAATAAGTAAAAACAAATTAGCATTAAAAGTTTTCGATTGGTAAACGGCAGCATTTCTGCAAGCCCACACTAAATTCCTATATTCCGATAATAGAATTAGGGATTTAGTGTAGGATTGTTGTGTTGTTTTTGGCAGTGTGTTTAGCATGATAGATCTGTATATGTCTACTTTCTGTGTAGTGTGTGTTTCTAGTGTGTGTTGTAACTCTGTTCTTGCTGGTAAGATTGTGCTGCATTTGTAGAATATGTGTTCTTCTGTTTCTTGTATGTTTCGCCTGCAAAGTTGGCATTTTGCTGCTTGTCTTGTGGGTGTCATGCTGTATATGAGTCTGTATGTAACTTCCCTTGCTTTGGGAGCGATGTGTGGGTTGTGGAGGTTTGTGAAAGTGCTGGTGTAGTCTGTGAGAAAGTATTTTTGACCTCTCTTGATTCTGAACTGTAATGGAGGTGCTTGCTGTTTAATGAGGTGTTTGTAAATGGTGTTTGTCTTTTGATGTAGTAGATTGTCGTGTCCTTGGATGGATTGAATGCAATTTTTGTAGAATGTGGGTGTGGGACCGAAATGGTGAGGTATTGAGTTGTTGGGTTTTCTGAATTTGAGTAATCTCAGTCCCATGTAATAGTGTGCGAAAATATGATTGTCTGGTTGTTGGATGATGCGGCTTACGTGGCTTATTCTGTGAGTTTTAATTTTTGTGTGTATGTCCTGTAGTGAAATACCTCCTTGTTTTTTGTGTTGTATTAGTGTTTTGTGTTGTATGCTGTGTAATGTGCTTCCAAAAACAAAATGTCTTATGAGTTTTCTTATGTCTGTTATTGTTTGCTGCGGTGGATTAAAAACTGTAGCTATGTATATTAGTTTTGGAATGATGTAAGTGTTTACAATGATTGTTCTGCCAAAAATTGTGGATGTTTTGTATTTGTATCTCTGCAGCATGTCTGTTATCTGTGTGACTAGGTTCTGCCATGTTGGTTTGTGTGTTCTGTTTGGGTTGCAAGGATATATAATTCCATACAACTTGATGTTAGGAACAGGTGTTAGAGCAGAGGGAAAGTCCACTTTGTTCTTCCACCTGCCTATGCCCATGATGAATGATTTATGTGTGTTTATCTGTGCCCCGCTACCTTTCCCGAATTCTGTGAAAGTATTGAGGATGTTGTCTATTGATGTGATGTTTGATGGAAAGAAGACAGTATCGTCAGCGTAGGCTAACAATTTCTGCTCTCCTTTCCCTGGTGTGAATGTACCTTTAATGGAACTGTCTTGTCTGATGCTCTCTAGGAGCGGTTCTATGGTCAAAGCGTATAGTAAAGGAGAGAGAGAACATCCCTGTCGGACTGATCTAGTTAGTCCGAAGGCCTCTGTGAACGAATGGTTCACTAGGACTTTACTTTCAGGTCTAGAATACAGAATGTGTATCCACTGTCTGAAGCTTGTTCCTAAGTTGCAGTTCAGTAGTGTCTTGTGGAGAAAGGAATGAGATACTCTGTCGAAGGCTTTTTCTTGGTCGAGAGATAGAATAGAAGACTGACTGTCTTTGTCATGAGTGTACGTTATGATGTCTCGTATAAAATGTGTGTGCTGGTGGATGTTTCTGCCCTGTACACTGCACTGTTGATCTTTGTGAATGAGTGTTGCCATGAAGGGTTTTAGTTTATTTGTTAGTGCTTTTGTTAGTATCTTGTAGTCTGTGTTAAGTAGTGAAATGGGTCTGTAGTTTTTAAGAAGTGATTTGTCTGTGTTGTCTTTGCGGAGTAATGTTATGTAAGACATGTTTAAGCTTGGAGGAAGCTGTTTCTTTGTGAATGAGTCTGTGTACATTTTGAGAAGAAGAGGGCCTAGGAGAGGAAAGAAATGTTGGAAGAATTCTATTGTGAGACCGTCAGGTCCCGGAGATTTGTTCTTTTGCATTGATTGTATTGCGTTTGTTATGTCAGCTAATGTGAGTTCTTCGTCTAGTTTTTCCTTGTCAGCGTCTGGAAGTTTCCTTGTCTATTGCATGAATTTGTCTTGTATGTTTGGATGTGTGTTACTTTCCGTATAGAGGTTCCTGTAGTAGTCTTCAAATGTTTTTGTTATATTGGGAGTGTCGGTCTGTGTGTTGCCGTCTGCGTCTATTATTTTCCCTATTTGTCTGTTTCTTTGTATGCTTTGTTCTATTGCCATGTATTGTTTGCTGGGAGTTTCCTGTGTGATTGTTTTTAAGCCTGTGCGAAGCAGTGCTCCGTGAAATTTGTGATGTCTGTGCTGTTCCAACTCCTCCTCTAGTGTGAGGATGTTGGTTGCATGTCTGTCTATTTGTTTTGTTAGTTTGATGGCTTCTTCTAGTAATTTTTCTTGTCTTAATCTGTGTTTGTTTATCTGTAGTGCATATATCTGTGTTCTTTCCCGTATAGTGTTTTTGAGGAGTTCCCAATGTTGCTGTATGTCCTCTGTGTCTTTGTCATCAGTGTATAGCTGGATAATTTGTTTAATGTGTTCTGTATATGTTTTGTTCTGCAGTAGGGTGTTATTGAATTTCCAGTGAGGTGACCTCCTGAAATGAGTGTTTGTGAATGCGGTGTTAGTTGTTGCAATGACTGCCTTGTGGTCTGTAAACTGGAGTGTATTTGTGATATGTGTGGCCTGGCTGATGTAGTTTGTGGACGGGACGTAAATCCTGTCTAAACGTGTTGCCCTGTTGTAGAAGTGGCTTTTGTGTGTGGTGTCCATGCCGTGTGGGTGTGTCTGTCTATACACATCTGTCAAACCGTGAGTGTCAATTATTGTCTGTAAAGTATCTAGTTGGTGATTGTCGTCTTTATTTGTTTTCCTTATCTGCTTCCTGACCTCTCCTCCAATGATATCCATATCTGTCAGGACGCAGTTGAAATCTCCCCCTAAAATAATGTTTTGTCCCCTGTATGAGCCTGCAAGCAGGCTGTCTAGTCTGTCATAAAATATAGGTTGCTGACCGTAATGTGGTGGTGCGTGTATGCAAACTATGGTGTATGTGTGTTTGTCTTCGTTTTTTACTTGAAGTATTGCTGTCCTGCCGTCACTATCTCTGTCTTTCCTAATGATCGTCCACCTGTCTGATGTTTGTAAAATGGCCACACCTGAACCTGTTTTGTTTGTGGCTAGGCTGAAACACGCATGCCTTAGGCCTAGCCGTGTTGTGATGCGGGATGCGTGGTCGTCTGTGTGTATGTTTGTTTCTTGTAGTAAAATGAAGTCTGGCTTGTGTTTGTGTATGAGTGTTGTGATGTGATCTAATTTGGACCTGAGGCCCTTAATATTTAATGTTATGATGGTAATAGTTGCTGCCATTTGCCAAATGATTTATAAAAATAAATTCTATTGACATATGTACATGACAGAGTATGAGTATTTGTAAATGAAGTAGTTTTGACAATATAAGTGCCTACAGACCTGCACTTGCCCACGTGCTCGCAAATAATTTTGAAAAAAAAGGAAAGTTCACTCACATGTTCACCACAAATTAATATAAAACAGTTACATTCACCCACGTGCTCGTTAAATGTTAACATAAAACAGGAACATTCACCCACGTGCTCGCAACAAGTTAAAATAAAACAGGTACATTCACACACGTGCTCGCAAATAATGATAATAAAACATATATATTCACCCACGTGCTCACAACAAGTTAAAATAAAACAGGTACATTCATCCACATACTCACAAATAACTATAATAGAACATGTATTTTCACCCACATGCTCACAATTTAATATAGAAGTAACGTAAAAAGTTATGAATATAAAAGAATTTTCTGATGGTACACTTACGTGTCTCTGTCGTTGAACATTAACACATATGATACACATTTTCCAAATGAATTTAAAAAACAGTTAAATTTTTGTTCTTTTTCGAGTTTGTTTTTTTCCGTTGCGTCGGCATCTCTTGTGTCGAGTCGTCCTCAGTGTCTGTATTAATTACTAGACGCCCCATTGTTGGAATTTCTGCTTGTATCGACTCCTCTTCGCTCTCTGATGATTCTGCTGAAGTTCTCTTCTTTTGGCTGGTGTGCCGGCGTTTTTTGCCGGCATGGACTGTGACGAAACTGTCACTGTTTGGCGCTTCGCCGGTTTTGTGACTGTCAATTTTGGTCTTGTTTTCGGCCGTCTCATTTCTTGTTTCTGTCTGGTTGACAGGGGTTGGTTCCTCTGATGGGAGGTTTTGCTGGATCTCTGTGTTGGCAATGATTATTTGCCTCTCTTGATCTTCGACTCGTCGCCTTTCTATCCTCTGTTTTCTCAGAGGACATTGACTGCCCCAGTGGGCGTCACTGGTACAGTGCGTACACTGCGTACGGCGCCTGGCAGTGTCACCCACGTGGTGACAATTCTCCCACTTTTTGATCTCACTTTCATATAGTGAGGAATGGTGACTCCTTCGACTGGGTTGTATCGAAAGATCCAGTCGCATGTTATTCCTAATCTTCTGGCCTCCGCCTCTTTGTCGCCTGTCATCTTGGCGACGAGTTTCTGAACAAGGTCTTCATCGATGGTTGGGGGTAACCAATGGATCACCCCCTTCTGCTTTTCCTTCTCCACGTGTTCGATTTCGAAGGAAAGTTTTGGTGTAGCCAAATCTATTTTTTCCCCTCTAGCTTCTTGTATAGCGTGATGTGTGCCGCCGAACTGAGTGTAAAGTACCACTTGAAGGGGCTGTCCAAGCGGTACAGGCTGGTGATGCTGTTCTGTCCGATACCGAAGGGTCCGGACAGAACTCCAAGCAGAAGGTTAAAGTTAACTTTCGAAATTTCCTGACCATGAATGTTTACCACAAGAGTGCCGTTTCTATGAATGAGGTTTCCCTCAAAGTCTCCTTCTAGATCAAAAAGAGGCACCTCCATTTTTAGTGACGTATTTGTCACCACAGTTTCACACACAATAATGAAATCCGATGGCACTGAAACACAATAACTCCAGATAAGAAAAAAACGAGTTTGCGGTCGGTTTAAAACGTCCAACGGAATTTCATAAACCGGGACAAAGAAACAACAACAAATTACAAAAACTGGCAGTAGATGGTCAATCATGGAAAACTATGACTTTCGTCCTATATGTTGTCTGCGGCCCGACAGGAAAATGAAATGAATAATTATAAAACTGCTTAAGGTCCAAGATCACTATACCAAACTATATATAGTTTAAAATTCATATATCAATGTGCAAGTGACAAACTTCACAGTTTATGAATGTCTAGAATTAGTTGAATTATTGATTCAGTTTCCTAACCTATTAAAGCCCTATTATTCTAGTATTTTAGTCAACTCACACTTAAGTCTAGTAATCGAGAATTACTTATGAAAAAAAAAATACTTCCCCCGTGTCTACTTGTCTTCCTAGCCATTTTTTTGTTCCTTTTACCATTTACTCTTTTATGCTACTTTCATGGCATACAGCGCAAAGTCTATTTTCTACCGGATCTTTTATTCCCTCTTGTCACATTTACATGCAATTTGTTACCAGTTCGCTCCCTTATACTAACAATTGCTCTCCCCTTTCTTATTCATCCTATTTTCTGTCATTACCTCTACTCAGTAAAACTGTTGTAATGAGACATGGAACTATTTTCACATTAAAAATTGTCTAGTTTGTACCAAGCATGGATCTATATAACCATTTTTCACTCACTCCTAATGTTTTTATAAGACAATATATATATATATATATATACCTTTGTCGTGTCGTGTCGAGAGGGAATGACATTCGGATAAACAACAATAGGCCATGATCCTCCAAAATATGCATCCTTGAGAAGTGAAAGCCGTGCAACCCCCCTTCTCTCCCCCCCCCCCCTTGTGGCTGTTTATATAAAACGGTAAAAAATAATGCCCTGCTGAAGAAACAGGTCGCAATAAAAATGCAATAGAAACTCCACTTACTCTTCAATAATGTCACCACAGTGACTGTATAAATATTACACATTAAATTATAATTTCAGTTTAGCATGTAAAGTCCAAAGTAACTTCCTCCATTCTCAAAAAAGACCACACCATCACTGGACACTTCTACATGCAGGCGGTCATTTTCTTGGAGTTGACGATATCCACCTATAAAACAATATTTATAATGTACATTTCTTCATTCTCTTATATAGTTCACTAAAAATACTATAACTATTTTTACATGATGTAAACAGATAAGTAAAATCGTAAAACATACATTTTCATTGTCAATATTTACTTACATTCATTTTTTAGGGAACGAGCAAATAAAAATGCAAATAAAAAAGGATTAGAACTTGAAAATTGTTATTTTTGCACCTACATTATCCCTCTATTTCTGAAATTAATTTCCTGCTGAACCGGATCTTTATGCTTTCCCATCATATGTATGTGTGTGATGTATATATATATTCTTTATTAAAGAGATTCTTTTGTTGTCTCTTCTCATCACATGGCTAACATATTTCTTCTCTTGATTATACTTTTTTTTTATATGTGATATATAATGTGGTATATTATAATTAATTAATTTATTAAATTAATTATTATAATTATTATATGTGGTATATAAAGTAAAGTAAAGAGCCCCCGTCACGCCAAGTGGCGTATAGGGAATATGATGTTAGTGACCATAAATTTTACAGACCTTCAGCACATGATTTTTAGGGTAATGTGACCGGTATTACGCCCATGCCGGTTTACTTTCCCAGAAAAAAAAATCAGGTAGTCCAGTTTACTAACTACTGAACTATCGCGGCTCCCATATGTGGTATATATATATAAGGTGATATTTTTTTATGCTTTGTCATTACTCTTATTTCAGCACTAGACATGAACTCATTCCATGGTATATGATGTATTTTCCCCAGGCATTTGTTTTCAAATGCATCCAGTTTATTTTCTATTCCTCTAGTTGTTTTCAAGGTGGATAATACATTTGATTTACAAATTCTGAGTTTTGTTTTTGTGCTTAGTAATTTTGATTTCCATATTTTATCAAGGTTTCTGAAAGTCATTGTTTCCTTTGCTATTCTGATTCTAATTTCCTTCTTAAGCTATGCAGCTTCCAAGATATACAAAGTGAACTACTTCTTTCACTGTTTTTTCATCAAGGCATATTTTTTCTTCTGGGTGAATTTGATTTGTCATTACTTTTGTCTTTTCTTGGTTGATCTCGGTTCAATTTTCCTAGCCACTGATGACATGGCATTTGTTTTTGTTTTTTTTGCATCATGTTCACATTGCTATTGATAAGAACTATGTCGTCCGCAAAATCAAGGTCCTCAAACTGAGATCCAAGTGTCCTTCCAATGCCTTTGTCACATGTGCAGCACTTGTGTATATTGAAGTTGAAAGCAATTTCAAATTACCAAGGAGATAAAATGCATCCTTGTTTCATTCCGGTATCAATCTGGAATCATTCACTCAATCATGGGGCTCTGTGCAAACTGCATATGAGAAACCGTCATACAGATCTTTGATGATGTTAATTTTTGGTAGCATTCCATATTGTCTGAGTATGTTCCACAATGAGTCTCTATGTATGTTGTCGAAAATCTTTTTGAAATCAATGACATTTAAGAGTAAAAAAAAAACGTAAATTATCCCCGTCACGCCAAGTGGCGTATAGGGAATATAGTGTTTAGTGACCATACATTTTACTGACCTTCGGCACATGATTTTTGGGGTAATGTGGTTGGTATTACGCCCGTGCCGCTGTACTTTCCCAGAAAAAAATCCGGTACCCAATAAAGACTAGGTGAACCGGAAACGTCGGTTGGGATCGAACCCTACCTCTTGTCCTTTGTAGTCCAGTTCACTAACCACTGAGCTATCGCGGCTCCAAAATTTAGGAGTGGTCTCTTTTTTCCTCTATATTTTCTTCTACTATAGTTCTTAGTGTGAAAATATTATCAAAGCAGCTTCTTCCTTTTCTAAATCCTGATTGTTCTTCATACACAACATTGTCTATGCCATCTTTGATTCTGTTCATGATGATCTTACAGAATACTTTAGACATAAAATTGTCTACGCTATCTTTGATTCTGTTCATGATGATCTTACATAATATTTTATATGCAAATGATAGAAGAGCCACACCTCTCCAATTGTTTCAATCCTTGAGATTGCCCTTTTTGGGAATTTTGACAATTATACTTCTTTTCCACTTTGTATGTACCTTTTCTTTTTTTCCACATCGTGGACACAATTTTATGCAGGTGTTTTTAGTTATGGCTATCCATTACTTTTAGCATCTCAGATGTTATATCATCTTAACTTGCAGCCTTGTTGTTAGTCATGAGCCTTGCAGCCGTCTCTACTTCATTGAATGTGACGTCATGTAAGTTTATATCTAACTGTGAGGTTGGTGTGTTGGCTGCAAAATGAATTAAGTGCCTTGGTATTAGATGAGTAAGGATTTCCTTAAAGTGCTCAGCCCATCGTGACTTTATTTCTTCACTTGATGTTAATATCGTTCCATATTTCTTCATAACAGGTGGCCCACTAGATGTAAAAGTGTTTGTTAGCATCTTCTGTACATTATAAAGAGTTTTACTATCACATGTCATTGCTGCTGTCACCGCCTTTATTGCCAGGTTATCTATATATGTTCTTTTGTCTCTTCTGGCTGAGCTCTTTACTTTGTTGCCCAGTTCTTTGTATGTTGTTTTGCCAGGTCTTTTCTCTCTCTCTCTGCGATCAGGGCTCAATCAGAGTAGGATTCCAGACTCTCACATGAAGTCAGCTGTCAGGTTAAGTATGTTGATCTCCCCCACAAACAGAACATCACAATTAGAGTCTGCCAGATCCACTCCGATTGAACACCCATTAAAACGTTGCACTGTGTTCTGCGCCAGTGGCCCAGTGCATCCGATTTCAGTCAGCATTTTATTCAGGTTTGCTTTCCTTAGCCTTTGATTGTCCCCAATCTTCCTGCAAGGCAACAGATGATCTTTTCTGTAGGGGGGATTCTGCCCTTAGATGGTCGGCCCTCCCAGGTTTACGAGCACCATCTGCCCGAGTCACTAGAGGTGACTAACACAGACATGCACACACAAAGATATGAGATGTGACTAACACAGTCTTTTCAAAGACCTGTCTTAATAGTCATCATAGCTGTCTTTGCTTCTCTCCTCTCTTGTATGTGTTTCCATGAAATGTCAGAAATCCATGCCCTTCTTTCTGTTTTCTTAATCTCAGAACTTGCTTCTGCCGATGACATTAGTGCTGTGCTGTGGAATTCCCACATTTCATCCATGGTCTTCTCATCTAGTTCCTCAAGTACAGCATAGCGATTATTGATCTCCAGATTTGAGTTTACATTAATGTTTTCTTCTTTCAGTTTGTGGCTATCTAACTTCTGAGGTTTCAATTTTTTTGTGTTGGCTTTTCAGCTTTAATTTTATCTTTCCAAAGCATAAATTATGATCACTGTTAATATACACCCCTCCGTATGCTCTTATGTCTATCAAAGTTGTTCTAAATTTCCTTCTAATACACAGGTGGGCAGTCTGGTTTTTGGTTCTATCATCAGGAGATAACCATGTCGTTTTATATATCTCCTTGTGTGGGAATAATGTTCCACCTATAATCAATCAGCTATAATAATCAATAACTAATTGGCTCATTAATGGCTTATATGGAATTTGCTCAAATGGCACAGGTGCATATACTGTTGGACCAATAACCAATCAACAATGAATACGACAGAATGGACACAGAAAGACTCCTACCAGTGTGGGTTGTTTCTTTACTGCCAATGCATTCATCACAACATCTGTATGAAGTATTGAATATTATCTCCCTTTGTTCTGGGTCAGTATCTTTTGTCAACAAAACATTGTGGTCCCAGATCTGTAACAATAAAAAACATGGCGGCAACTGTGACCAAAAAAGAAACAGTTATCTTTCCACAGTTATCTTTGATTTATACATAAAACAATGTTGTCACATTTCATGCATACTGCATGAATAAGTCTATATTAACAACAATAATCATAGCATGAGGAAAACTGTAGTCTTTACAATGACCTGTCACCCCCTCTCTTTTTGTTTTCATTATGTCCCACAATATCAAGTAAAAATGTTGTAAACTTGAAATGTTCTATAATTTACTGCATTCATAGTACTGTGCCAAGGTGAGGTATATGTAGAGACAAGGCAAAGAAATGCACATACATGCATACAAACGCGAAGCTGTAGTGAAGCTAATTTGGAAAAATATATATATATATATAAACAAGAAATAAAAAAAAACGGTAGGGTTAAAGTTTCATGGAACAAGTAGACAGCACAAACCAGAACAACGTTTAGGCTCAATAGGGCTTCATTAGGAACAAACATACAACAAAAATGCAAATATGTACTGAAGGGAGGTCAAAAAGTAATGCACACCAATTTTTTTCTCGGCTAATAATAAAGATAGGAATATTAAATTTTGCACACTTGGAATATGACATGTTCCAATTATGTGTACCAAATTGCACAGCATTCTGATAAATATTACGCAATCTATGAACCGTTAAAATGGAGCTTGTCAACAATGTCCGTTACAAACAGCGAATTGTCATAGAATTTCTGGTTTCGGAAAAAGAAACTGTGGCAAACATTCATAAACGACTGTGTGCAGTGTACAAATGTTCTGCAGTCGATAGGAGCACAGTTAGTCGCTGGGTTCAGAGAATTAAAGCTGCAGAAAGTGTACGAGTGGAGCTGCATGATTTACCGCGTTCTGGACGTGTTGCCTCGGCTACCAGCACAGACATGTTAAACCGGGCTGATGCCATTATTCGTAAGGATAGGCGTATCACTAGTCAGGAATTGGCATTGCAGCTTACAGTCAGCAAGGGAAGTGCAATTGCAATTTTTAAAACTCTCGGATATTCAAAGATTTGCGCTCGATGGGTTCCTCGGTGCCTAACAAATGATCACAGAGTTCAAAGGAAAACATTCTGTTCTGAATTGTTGGAGCGTTTCGGTGTTGAAGAAGAAATGTTTTTGTCAAAAATTGTTACCGGTGACGAAACGTGGGCACATTATTATGAGCCTGAAACAAAAATGCAGTCAATGGAATGGCATCATCCGCAGTCACCAAACAGAAAAAAATTCAAAACATCTCCATCAGCCGGAAAGGTGATGATCACTGTCTTCTGGGACATTGATGGTGTGATTCTTGTTGATGTAATGACAAGAGGTGAGACAATCAACTCGACAGCTTACATCAATACACTGACAAAACTCAAAAATCGGTTCCACAGAGTTCGGCCTAATAAGCCATCTGTAGATTTGTTGCTTCAACATGACAATGCACGCCCTCACACAAGTCTGGTAACACGGGAAGCAATCAACAGATTTGGTTGGACTGTACTGCCCCATCCTACTTACAGCCCTGATCTGGCTCCCTCAGATTTCCATCTGTTTGGACCACTCAAAAAATTCCTGCGTGGGACACACTTTGACAATGATGAGGATGTGATCCGTGCAGTTAAAAAATGGCTACGCGAGCAGGACAAAACTTGGTACAAACGAGGCATTCATGACCTAGTTTCGCGTTGGCGTAAGGCGATACACTTGGACGGAGATTATGTTGAAAAATAGGTAGAGTAAAGGGGATGTTCAGCTACAATCTGTGAAAATTTCACACATTTTGCCCAAATAGTTTCCGAGAAAAAAATTGGTGTGCATTACTTTTTGACCTCCCTACGTATTTAAAATAAAAATAGCATAAATTTATAATAATTTTGAAATAAAAGAAGAAAGATAACATTTCAAAGCTGCAGTGAAGCAAATGTGGGCAATGAAGCTAATTGTGAGGAGAAATGAAAAAAAAAAAAAAATATATATATATATATATAAAAATATAGAAAAAACGGTATGACAACACAAAGCAGAATGACATTTCGGCTCAAAATTTCCTCTTCTAGTTAACAATTATTATATATTTTCATTATTTAAAAAATTTAAAATGCATATTTGTATATGTGTTGTATGTTTGTTCTTGCTGAAGGCCTATTGAGCCGAAACATTGTTCTGGTTTGTGCTGTACACTTGTTACGTGAAACTTTAACCATAGCACTTTTTTCTATTTTTTTTTCTATATATATATATTTTTTTTTTACATATTTCTCCTTGAGGTAAAGGTGCTATAGCAAATGCTGTTTGGTAATAAAGTGTTAGTGACTTCATTTTAATAGGCCTTGGGTGGGCTTGCCAGTTACCTTCCTCGCTGTCTTTTCTTCCTTGAGACAGTAGCAGATGGTGAGTTTAAAACTTGATAAGGATAGACATAGACAGAACTTTCAGGTAAACATTTAACCTGATAATTTGTGGCATAAACATTGCTGCAATTTGTACTATGTAATATAGTTCCTTCAATCATTTCCCAAAATTAACATAAGTATAATTACATCTTAATATCTTCGTTATTTGCATTATAAGTTATGAAAAAAAAAACATAGGTTTGCTGCTAATTAAAATCTCCTACAGCTTTATTCAGGTTTTTTTTGTACATAAAGATACAACGCAGGGATTCTTACAGTCGGCACTTCACAAATTTTCCTCCCCATCAGCACTACTTCTATATGTTTCAATAAAAAGATAGAACATCATCTAATTTGTTGTTCTTTTGTTGCCACAAAAACAGAGAGGTGATTGTTGAAATAGCCTACAAAATTATCATGCACATTGCAAGATCGATAGATGTCATTGTACAGTTGTAGGTGGCTTGATTTTCATAGACACTGAAGTCTCTTTATTAGTACCGGCTTGAATTATTTAAACTATATCACGGCTATTCTAGGGGATATAGTAGCTGGTTGTACACTGGTATTTAACTCATTGAGTTGGAATGTGATTGTGTTTTGTATTCTGATAACATATTGGAGAAGTCGTGGCCTCTCTTGCCTCCTCTGAATATCCGCCACTGCCCTGAGATCTCTGGTACTCAATTAAACAGGCTGGGTAGACTAAGAGTCTTTAACATAAAAAAATAAAACATTTTGCACCATCATGGTTTTGAATCCAGAACCTTCAGGTCAACAGTCGAGCGCACTAATCACAACACCACAGGCCCCTCTGCAATGTATAGCATTTGATAATTTACTAATCCATCTTCAGATGGTCAGACATAATTAAAAATGATCAGCTGTAAATGAAAACAAATTGATCCACAGTGGAAGAAACCATAAACTGAAGACAATGGAGGTAGATAGCACACACACTTTGAAAAACCTTTTACCAGCATCTATCTTTCATTTGCCTGAAGTTTATTCTATACCAGCAATATCATTTCTTGTATACATTTTACTGTTTTTATTGTGTGTATTGTTTTTGCAGTGGCCCATATAGTTTTGCTTGGTGTATAGTATGTAAGTGCTAATGGGTTTTCCTATGTCTACTATTTTCAATGCAGTCTTGAAGTATATGTTTAGCAATCTGTCCACATGTACATGTGGCCGAGGTGCCAATCTTGAATCCTGTACACATGTGACTATGGAGTTGATTGTATCCTGTTCTGTGACATTTAGAGATAACTTATTTTCACCTATTCATTTACTACCAGAATTATCAGACAAACGCACACTAGAAATACATAAGAACAGAGAAGATCCAGAAACACATAAGAACAGTGAAAACAGAGATGATCCAGAAATACATGAGAACATAGAAGATTCAAAAATACATAAAAATAGAGAAAGCAGAGATGATACAGAAACACATAAGAACAGAAGAAAGCAGAGATGATCCAGAAACACATAAGAACAGAGAAAGCAAAGAAGATCCAGAAACATACAGAGACAAAATTTTGAGACACAGATGATGTAGATAAACTACACATGAAGAGGGCTGACAAACACAACAAAAGAAAGAGAGGGTTGGAGTGCTCTTTTTGATGGCTTATGTCACATGATAGAGGAGTCGTATGAGAGAGGTCAGTAACGGTAAAGGAGTCACATTGTAGAGGTCAGTAATGATAGAGGAGTTATCTAAAGGAGGTCAGTGATGATAGAGAAGTCAGTGGATAGAGGTCAGTAACGATAGAGGAGTCATCTAAGAGAGGTCAGTAACGATAGAGGAGTCATCTAAGAGAGGTCAGTAACGATAGAGGAGTCATCTAAGAGAGGTCAGTTATGATAGAGGAGTTATCTAAAGGAGGTCAGTAATGATAGAGGAGTCAGTGGATAGAGGTCAGTAACGATAGAGGAGTCATCTAAGAGAGGTCAGTTATGACAGATGAGTCATCTAAGAGAGGTCAGTTATGATAGAGGAGTCATCTAAGAGAGGTCAGTTATGACAGATGAGTCATCTAAGAGAGGTCAGTTATGATAGAGGAGTCATCTAAGAGAGGTCAGTTATGATAGAGGAGTCATCTAAGAGAGGCCAGTTATGACAGATGAGTCATCTAAGAGAGGTCAGTTATGACAGATGAGTCATCTAAGAGAGGTCAGTTATGACAGATGAGTCATCTAAGAGAGGTCAGTTATGATAGAGGAGTCATCTAAGAGAGGTCAGTTATGATAAAGGAGTCATCTAAGAGAGGTCAGTAACGATAGAGGAGTAATCTAAGAGAGGTCAGTAACGATAGAGGAGTCATCTAAGAGAGGTCAGTAACGATAGAGGAGTAATCTAAGAGAGGTCAGTAACGATAGAGGAGTAATCTAAGAGAGGTCAGTAACGATAGAGGAGTCATCTAAGAGAGGTCAGTTATGACAGAGGAATCATCTAAGAGAAGTAAGTTATGACAGAGGAGTTATATAAAAGAGGTCAGTAATGACATTTAAGAGAAGCAAAGTTGACAGGCATAGACTCATTAGATAAGATTGAACATCTTGCCCTGAACAGAGATGGGTAGCGAAAAAAAACTTCAAGCCCTATGTGACGTCGAACAGCATGGGAAGGATCAAGAATCAAGAATGATATAGGAGTCACATGATAGAGGTCAGTATTGATAGAGGAGTCACATGATAGAGGTCAGTAAAGATTGAGATGCACTGTGTAGGCATCCCTTTGTGGATGATAACCACAGATTGATGAAGGTCGGGGAGATTTTGTTGTTATTGGACAAGTTGAAAGGTAGGCACTCTCACAAGCTGAAGTGCTTCATCATTTTATTTATTATTGAAGGAGAACATTTGTTTATAACATTACCTGTTTTTTAAAGGATCTGCAAGGCTTAACACTGACAGGTGAAAATAAAACACTGCTGTAAATGAAGTAGAATCCTGTCTGCTGCACAACCATAGCAGTTGGCAGAACTGTCACATTCCTCACATGCTCACTGGGATCATCTTTTGTAGTATCGAATTCCAAATTCATGTTTTTATCTCCAAGAAATACAGGATCTGTTAAGAAAAATGTTTAATGTACATTTTTATGTTAGCTCTAACAGTTACATTTGATATGAAGTAATGTTTGGTGACACACAGAGATGTGTGCAAAGCAACTGAGAGTATTATACGACAAGTTTTTTGTGTGTTTGTTTTATATCCTGGGAAAGAGGAAGGTCAAAATATACTTGGAGAAGACAGGATGATGAGGACAGGAACGACATGGAATAATCTTAAGAGAATGGCAAGAAACAAGGCGGGTTGAAAATTGTTTATTGAAGATTAATGATCCATAGGGAGTTGAAAAGAAGAAAAATATCCTATGACATATATCATGTCATAGGGAATGAATGGAAAAGTTGATGACTGAATTGGTAACTTGATGGACTCCAAACCAGGAGAATGTGAGTTTGAATCCTATCTATCTATCTATTTATAAAAAAATAAATGTCTAAGGAAAATACTTGGTATAGCGTGGAACGAATTCAAAACATTGATGACAGAGGCAAGAACAGAAGGAATCGGCTCCCTCAATGCGATAGATATATATCTATTTATTGACCTTTCGAGCCGTAGCCGGCACATAATGGATAGACCCAGATACTCTTTCTCTTATCTAAATGTTTATTCTAGCAGTTTTCATTCCTTCTAAAGATATTTTATAAAATCTCGCCATTTGTCTCTGTTCTGTGTAAACAACTCTATCTCATTGAGGGCGCCAATTCCTTCTGCTCTTGCCTCTCTGATCAATGTTCTTCTCAGTGTCTCTCTGGGTCGGCCTCTTTTCCTCTTACCTGTTGTTTCCCACATGAGGGCTTGCTTTATTATTCGGTTATTATCTGTCCTCATCACATAACCAACATATGACCATCGTCTTTTCTTTATTACTGAAGATATTAGTGGTTGATTGGCGATTTCTCTAATTTCTTCGTTTGTTTTGAATTCGTTCCATGCTATACCAAGTATTTTCCTTAGGCATTTATTTTTGAATGCGTTCAACTTTTGTTTTGAATCCTGGTAGGGTCAAAATATTTTTCTATCCGGGGTGAAATAAAAACTCAGACTCAAACACTTCATGACAATTGTACTAGACATGCAGCCTGTAATCCCTGGTCCAATAAGTCCCCCCGGCAAACCACAGAAATGAGAAAATGCTGCAAATATAGTAATAGACAATAAATGATGGCATTTCACCATACTAAGTTACATAATTTAAAGCTGATGGGGCCAATGCTCTTTTTTTACTTTTCCCCAATTAATTGAGCTTTTTACCCATTGTGTTTATCAATTGGACTGACTGGAGAGTATCAGTGTTGTGTACCATCAACTGATTGCTTCATTCACTGCACACTTTACTGGCAGAAATATTCAGGGAGATAGTGGTGCCTAAGCAATGAGGATGGAGTTCATGGTTGTGATGACGGCTTTTATCTGTAATCACAAGATTACATTTATTTATGTGTACTGAAAACAAACTGATATATGCCTGCTTCATAGACTATACACCAAAGCTTCTGATAGAATACACTATAAATAACATATAGACTTCCTAAAAGATATATATCTAGATAACACAGACATATGATTAATGCATAATTTATACTGGGAACAAATTACAATAATAAAATATAACAAAGAGAGCTCAACACCCATTGATTTAAAAAGAGGAGTATGACAGGGATGCATCCTATCACCAAGCTTGTTCAATCTATACACTGAGCAAATATTTAAAAACACCACAGAGATGCCAAGCCTAAACATTAATGGAAAGATAATCAATAACCTAAGATATGCTGATAATACAGTGTTAGTGGCAGAAAATACTAAAGATCTACAATTACTTAATGAAATAAACATGACAAGTAAAAAATATGGATGCTAAAAGGACTAAAACTATGATCATAAACAAAGATAATACTCAAAACCCACAAGTGGATATCAAAGTTGAAGGAATAGACCTGGAGACAGTTCAAAGCTACAACTACCTTGGACATATTATATGACCAGTAATGGAAAAAGTAAAACTGAAATAAACAAAAGAATAGGAATGGCAAAAAGCAATTTTAATGCCATAAAAATATGCTAACATCAAAACAAATAACATCAGGTCTAAAACTAAGAATAGCAAAATCGTGTACCTTCTCAACATTCCTGTATGGTGCAGAAACATGGACATTAGACAAAAAAACAAACCATAAAATGTGGATTTATAGTAGAATAAGACGAATTGGAAGATAACAAAATAAAACAAATGAGAAAGTCTTAAAACAACTAAAAATGAAAAGAGAACTACTAAACACAATTAAAACAAGACAAATTAGATTTTTTTGGGCATGTTAAAAGACACAGCAGCCTACGAAAAGTAATCTTGGAAGGGAAAATACAAGGTAAAAGAGACAGAGACAGACCAAGACTAACATGGACATGTAACATCAACAGATGGACAAAATATCACAGACAAATTACTGTGTCAAAAACGTGTTTTTATTGTTGAGATTCTCCAGTTCCTTTTCAACAAAAAAGATTATAAAAGTGGAGGGTTTTGTTTTTTAGATTTTGGAGGTCGCTTGGTCTGCAAGTGTAATTGAAAGTTTGGCATTAGTTATTTTTTTGGACTTTAGTTTTCATCCTGTTTGTTTGTTTGCGTGTCCTTTTATTTTATTTGTTTGTGTGTCCTTTTATTTGTATGTCCTTTTATTTATTTGCAATATTGTTTTGCTTCCAAGACAAATTGTTAATGTCAAATATACAGGTTTCATGTCTTCAGCTACTTCACAGACAGCTGCAATTATCGTTCACCCTACAGCACATATTATGAGGCTATTGGCTGGACTTTGTCATGTTTCTCCAAGTGGTTTTTTGCCTGATGTTGACTGTAGCTATTGGACACAGTCCAACACTGATAATATGTAAGCCCAAGTGCAGTTTTCTATGATTTTGTTTTCCTGTGACCCAGCGGTGTTTACTTAAACTTTTACTGATGATTTAGATAACACAACCTTAAACTACTACTAAACACAATTAGAACAAGACAAATGAGAATTTTTGGGGCATGTTAAAAGACACAACAGCCTACTAAAAGTAATATTGGAAGGGAAAATACAGGGTAATAGAGGCAGAGGCAGACGAAGATTAACATGGACGAGTAACATCAAAAGATGGACAAGACAGCCTATAACAATCTGCACTATCAAAGCAAGAGACAGCGCAGAATGGCGCTCCATGGTAGCCAACCTTCGATGCGGAGATGGCACTCTATGATGACGATGAACCTTAAACTAAAACAAAGTAATCTTTACTAATACATGCCTTCTTTGCTCATAAATGTAGTGACTGTGAGATGCTTATGAGCTGATGCTTTGCTCATTGAGAAACCTTCAACATCTAACACTTGTACAGATTCTGTAAACCAGAAGTAAGGTTAATTAATTTCAAAAATGAAATTATCATACCATAGCAACCTGTTGCAATATACAAATAATGAAGACAATTAGTAAAGGTCTTTGGTGTTGTTTGAGGTGGAGCTAAAGGGTGAGTGTCCAAGATGCAAAATTCTTAGTGGTGCGAACATTTTTAATAAAGATGTAGTAATGACATCTCCAGTGTGTTACCGGGGCCTCATTATGTGGGAAGTAAAGAATAGTGACACTGTGACCTTCCAGGCATGTCGTAATAGGCGACTAAGGAGGTTGATCGATGGCTTGACAAGCTGTCATTGTAAAAAGCATTGCTATGGAAACAGGATTTTAGAAGTAGTGATCTCTGCAATATGTGCCACTTTGGCACGCAACGTTTCTGTTTTTGAGATTGTAGTTCTGTCCTATGTGCCGTCTTCGGCTCGAAAGGACTATAGATAGATAGAATAACATCACCTCCTTCACTGAGATTGTACAAGTTGAGCAGAACAGGGACATGTGGCGAGATATAATGCGGGTCCTGTGCAAGGTCTCATACTTGATAATAAAGATTGTTGGACACAAAGAGTCTAGAATTTCTGCCCTATGTGTTGTCTTTAGCTTGAATGGATAGTAGATAGAAGGATAGTAACAATAAATTAAAAAATACAGGTCGTAGAAGTAATACTTACCTTGAGCCAGGTGGTGGCAACCTGATGGAGGGGAATGAAACTAATGAACACAGATTTTTGTTATAGTATCTTAGAGTGGAACTTTGTGGCTAGTTCATGTTCCAGACTGAATTGACAGTCCTTTATCTGACTCCAGGAACTGAGTGAAAAAAGACTCACAACAAACATTCATTGACAGAAAATAACAACATTCTAAATAGCAATGAACTGAAGAGCAAGACCCATAGAAGTCTGGATATCACAAATCAACCAGTCACAACAGGAATAAGTTTGATATTTCCAGCACAAATATGCTCGTCTGTGAAAAATTAATTTATTATCCTGTTTTTTTTTTTAAAGCATAACACTGACAAAAAAAAGTTAAATAAAATTAAATATCAACTGTAGAAGTGTATTTAAATTAATATCGCAGACAACAAAGACTGAAAATACTAGATATCTTGGTGTCAAGGAGGAAAACAGTCAACAACAGAATTGATATGATGCACTGTGAATAGAAAGTTCTGGAAGGACATGATCACTTGCACCTACTAGTATGGCACTTGACAAAGATTATTAATTTGTTTAGCTCATATTTTTTAAATTTTAAATAGCAAAAAATTCTATAAGGTAAGCAGAATTTTTTTTTCTTTTAGCATTTCATATATATTCTAATAGATCAAATGTATATATTTCTTTTTATATTATATATTCTAATAGATCAAATGTATATATTTCTTTTTATATTATATATTCTAATAGATCAAATGTATATATTTCTTTTTATATTATATATTCTAATAGATCAAATGTATATATTTCTTTTTATATTATATATTCTAATAGATCAAATGTATATATTTCTTTTTATATTATATATTCTAATAGATCAAATGTATATATTTCTTTTTATATTGTATATTCTAATAGATCAAATGTATATATTTCTTTTTATATTATATATTCTAATAGATCAAATGTATATATTTCTTTTTATATTATATATTCTAATAGATCAAATGTATATATTTCTTTTTATATTATATATTCTAATTGATCAAATGTATATATTTCTTTTTATATTATATATTCTAATAGATCAAATGTATATATTTCTTTTTATATTATATATTCTAATAGATCAAATGTATATATTTCTTTTTATATTATATATTCTAATAGATCAAATGTATATATTTCTTTTTATATTATATATTCTAATAGATCAAATGTATATATTTCTTTTTATATTATATATTCTAATAGATCAAATGTATATATTTCTTTTTATATTATATATTCTAATAGATCAAATGTATATATTTCTTTTTATATTATATATTCTAATACTAATTAAAAGAATTATTACCTGTATTGGCTGCATCATTAGTATCATCCACAGCTAAAATGAACTGTGGATACGAAAGATAAAAAATGAACTATGATGTACTCTTTCCTACTACTTCCTCTTCAGAAGTCATCTGTTTTATGTTCTGTGTTACATTACAGCTATGAACTATATGCATAGGGGCCTCAGTAGCCCATGAACCCATGTTCAATTACTGTTGGAAGCAGTGTGCATACTCATGGTTATAACAAAATTACCCCCACGGCCGACCCAGCCACTGACAGAAATGGGTACCAAGGTATTACTCTGGGAAGGTGAGGAATGCTGCCTCACATCGTGAGTTTCGATGCTTGAAGCGACACTATCCAGAAGTCTCCAAACACTTCTGGATAGGCGGCTGAGCACATATGGGTGAAAATTCAAGTGCTAAGATGCCGATTCAAGTCTCATACTTTACCTTTACTGTGTGCATTTCAACCTGGTATATCAGACTTCAGTGTGGGGTACATTTTTGCCAGGTTTTCTTGCCCTCCATGACCCCAATATTCTTGGGCAGAACGAACAACCCATTTCTTGGACCACTGTGTAAGGATGGAGTTTGAGAGAAATTGATTAGCCCATGTCATTGACCCTGATGTTAGCAGTGATCAATGAATCTTGATGTGTTCTCTCTAGATCACTGATAACCAAATGGCAGTCCATGGGCTATATTCAGCCCACCAATCTATTTTTCTTGGTCCTTGAAGTCTCCACAGAAACTACTATAAGTAAAGTAAAGTGCCTCGTCACACCAAGTGGCATATAGGGAATATGGTGTTAGTGACCATAATTTTTCATAGACCTTCGGTACATGATTTTTGGGGTAACGTGGTTGGTATTACCCCCGTGCCGCTTTACTCTCTCAGAAAAAAAAATCCAGTACCCATTTAAGGCTGGGTGAACCCGGAAGCCGCCGATCAGGATCGAACCCAACCTTCTTCGTAGTCCATTTCACTAACCACTGAGCTATTGCGGCTCCTCACAGAAACTACTGTATAAAAAACTTATTTCATTAATTTCCAGTCAATTAAAAAAAAATAATATAAAGGTAATTTTGAAATAAATAATTAATTGTCTTGTTACAAATAATAAAATATGTTGTCAAAGTGTAAGCATTACTTATATACGACTAAATTACACCAGAATAAAGAAGAGTTCATTTCTGTAGTTCATAAACTCATGACCTACATCTTTCATTTCTGTAGTTCATAAACTCATGACCTACCTCTTTCATTTCGGTAGTTCATAAACTCATGACCTACCTCTTTCATTAAAGCAGAAGCTTGTTTTGAATTAACGGCACAGCACATGTCTTGTTCCAGAACTGCTGATTTGGCCTTCACTTTCACACCAGGAAGAGTTGATCCAGTCTTTAACATGTGACATGGCAAGCAGAGTTGATGGTTGTTCGCATCATTCTGAGACATAGCACAAGTAGAAAACCAGGAAATGTACAGCAAAATATGTAGTGTTCCATTGGTTAAGAAATGTGCAACAAAATATGTAGTGTTCCATTGGTTAAGAAATGTGCAACAAAATATGTAGTGTTCCATTGGTTAAGAAATGTACAGCAAAATATGTAGTCTTCCATTGGTTAAGAAATGTGCAACAAAATATGTAGTGTTCCATTGGTTAAGAAATGTGCAACAAAATATGTAGTGTTCCATTGGTTAAGAAATGTGCAACAAAATATGTAGTGTTCCATTGGTTAAGAAATGTACAGCAAAATATGTAGTCTTCCATTGGTTAAGAAATGTGCAACAAAATATGTAGTGTTCCATTGGTTAAGAAATGTGCAACAAAATATGTAGTGTTCCATTGGTTAAGAAATGTGCAACAAAATATGTAGTCTTCCATTGGTTAAGAAATGTGCAACAACATATGTAGTCTTCCATCGGTTAAGAAATGTGCAACAAAATATGTAGTGTTCCATCAGTTAAGAAATGTGCAACAAAATATGTAGTGTTCCATCGGTTAAGAAATGTGCAATAAAATATGTAGTCTTCCATTGGTTAAGAAATGTGCAACAAAATATGTAGTGTTCCATAGGTTAATAATTGCCCAAACAATTTTAATAGTAAGAAAGATGTTACTCATCTTGACAACAGAAGTAAAAAAAAATAATAAGTCCTGCAGTTTTATGTAGAGCCAATCCTGACATATAAAATGAATCCTGGATAAATGGACAACAAAGTAGAAAATCTTTAGAGCCGAAAAACATGTGATTTACAGAAGAATATTGAAAAATACAATGGATATCTAAAATTAGTAACAACATCATTCTAAAATATTGGTCAAAGTAAAAAAAAAGAAAGTATTTACAAACATAAGGAGAAAGCAATCATCATATTTTGGCCATTTAATGAGAAGGGGATATATTCTGACAACTGGAAAAGTGAGGAAAGAATGGATAGATAGAAAACAAGGAGAAAAGATGTTTGGAGTTTAAGAGAAGTGTTAGGAAGCCAACAGCAAAAATGTTAAACAACTGTAAAGACAGAAAGATGGCAAGAGACATGATCACCCTACAATTATAGTAATGGCACTTGATAATGATAATACAACAACAACAATTTGTATATAAACTTATTCAGTTTCTGACTTTTCCTGCCATTATACAATAGATGTATGCCCCTCTGTTGTCAGGTTAGGACACATTCTCACATAAAAAAAAAAGTACAGTACCCCCGTCACGCCAAGTGGCGTATAGGGAAATATGGTGTTAGTGACCCTATATTTTACAGACCTTCAGCACATGATTTTTGGGGTAATGTGTTCGGTATTACACCCGTGCTGCTTTACTTTCCCAGAAAAAAATCAGGTACCCATTTAAGGCTGGGTGAACCCGGAAGTCGTCGGTTGGGATCGAACCCTACCCCTTGTCCTTTGTAGTCCGGTTCACTAACCACTGAGCTATCGCGGCTATTCTCATTTTAACTTGCTCAAAATTCAACAAATCTAAATAATGGCTCTAATGTTTGTGTGTACCCACGAAATAGGAGCAAATCTATTTTATCACAGTATGTAAATTTATTTTTAATTCACGTAATATTTTAAATTGAATAAAATGGATCAACTCAGGATGGTTACCCTGACCTGTTTTTATAATGCTCTACAAGACTATCTCCAACATGTAGTTTCCACCTACTAATTCTCTACTGAAGGAGAGAATACTAGAAAGAAAAGACCAATGAAACGTTTACACTTATAAAGCTACTGATGATAAAGATGAAAACAATAATATAGAAAAACGAAATTAATGGTTGAGAAACCATCAATTAAACTGTATCTCTCACCACTCTCCCTCCCACTTCTCCCCACATCTGTAATCTTACATACAATACAACATTAACTTAATTGAGAGTATCCAACCTCATTATACAAGTAGCTCTCTTCATCTTCAATCACTTTCTGTCTTGCAATGATGACACAGGCAATGCTGACTACAGTTGTAATAGTCAATATAAAAATTGAGAAGCCCAACCTGAGGAAGATAAATTTAAACACACATTTCATGTTTGCTGTATTTAGCTTCTCCCATTAACATTATAATCCTTGAAGCAATTTTACTAAATAAAACTGTTACATTATCCCATTTTTATGGTCTACAAGAGTTTGGTAGAGGTAAATGAGTTTAAATAGCTGGGAACAATGTTAACCTCTGATGGTAGATGTACAAAGGAGGTGAGATGCAGAATGGCTCAGGCTAAAAAAGCTTTCCAAAAAAATTAGGAAGATATTCTGCAATCCATTTTTGACAATAGAAACAAGAAAAAGAGTTCTTCAATGCAATGTAGATCCAGTCATAACATATGGATGTGAATTATGGAGAATGGGACAACAGACAAGAAATTCACTGCAGGCTGTAGAGATGTGGTTTTACAGAAGAATTTTGAGAATACCATGGACAGCTAAGAAGAGTAATTAAAATATCCTGAAAGAGGCCAAAGCAAAAAGAAAGCTGATTTTCAATATTAGGAAGAAACAATCATCATTTTTGGCCATGTAATGAGAAGGTACCAACTGGAATATATTGTGACAGCTGAGAAAATTGAGGGACGAAGAGATAGAGGGAAGCAAAGAGAAAAGATACAAGACAGCTTAAGAAAATGAGGGAGCGCAATAGCTCGATGGTTAGTGAACTGGACTATAAAGGACAGGAAGTCGGGTTCGATCCTGATCAACGGCTTCTGGGTTCAACCAGCCTGAAATAGGTACTGGATTTTTTTCTGGGAAAGTAAAGCAGCACGGGCATAATACCGACCACATTACCCCAAACATCATGTGTCAAAGGTCTATAAAAATTATGGTCACTAACACCATATTCCCTATATGCCACTTGGCATGACGAGGCTCTTCCCTTTTTATACTGTTTTCTTCTTCTTTTTCTTCTTCTACCCTTTTAGCTCCCAGTGGAGCATAGGTCTTCAACAAACACTTTCCAAGTCGTTCTGTTTTTTTTTGCCATCCTTTTAAGATCATTCCATGTCTTCCCCATCATCTTCATCTCTGCTTCTGTCTTCTCCAAGAATTCCTTGTTCTTCCTCTTTATCTTTTCCCCTGGGGATTCCAAAAACGGCCTGTTGTGTAATCCTCTCAGTTGGCTTCCGTAGTGTGTGTCCTATCCAGCGCCATCATATTCGCTGTATCTCTTTATCCACTGGTGTTTGACTGGTACATTTCCATAATTCTATGTTAGTGATTTTGTCCTGCCATTTCCATCCTTTTATCCTGCGTAAGCATCCATTAATGAAAGTCTGTATCTTCGTGATTGTCAATTTTGTTGACATAAAATGAGCATACTTGATGAGAGATCACAACAGTTAGGACTGAAGATTAATAGAGATAAGACCAACATTATGAGAATAATACAGTTGGCAATAACCAAATAAAACTAGTAGAATTACCTCTATTAGATGTACAATTTTACATATATCTGGGCAGTAATATAGATAAGAGGGAGGAACAGAAAATGATACCAAAATAAGGATATCAAAAGCAAGAGGAGCATTCATTGCACTGGGAAACATATGGAAATCCAAAGAAATTAGGTTAAATACAAAAATAAAAATTTTCAACTCAAATGCTAAGTCGGTCCTATTATATGGCTGTGAAACATGGAGAACAACAAAATTGACAATCACGAAGACACTGTCTTACAAGATGGAAATTATATATATTAAAACACATTTCAATCTAGACTTACTTTCTCCCTTCCTTCGTTCCACATTTCTGGTAATTCAACATATTTGTCAAGACTTACTCAGTTTTTCACTCCTGCTGATCTGTAATATAAATAAGAAAAAATTAGTTACCAATATTAATTAAACAAATCTTGTGACTTATTTGCTTAACAGTTTATAATTGTTAAGTGTTATTATGTTCTTACTTGTTTTTCTTACATTTTTATTGTAAATACATTATATTATTCAAAATGATGGTAAGAATATATACACTGCAACAGGCTACTAAAAGAATGTTGGTTTTTTTTTTTTTTTGCCATATCAACAACAGCTAAAATTCAAATTTAATTTTTTGGGGTCTTGAAACATCACGTGGAGAATACAAGAAAGAGTAAACATGAGCATGAAGACATAGAAGGTTTGTAACAAAAGGATAGACTGAGGGCAAGTGATGTACAAGTATGGCAGATGACAGGGAAAACCCACATTTTGATATTATATAACTATATCTCTCCTCCACACTGAAAGCGAAAAGCTAAATGAGGAAGGAAAGATGCATATATAACAAGTAAAAGTGTTTTTCTATGTGGACAGAATATTATGGCATTCTGATACTCATTCAAATACGTGCGGTCAATTATAGATCACTCATTTAGCGAAAATGGTGTAACGAAGCTAAACTAAGACTTTACCAAAACCACGATAAGCTATAAGCCCCCCCCCCCCCCCCACACACACACACACACACATACAATATAGAAGAACACAAAGCTAAGGAATAGACTCCGATAATTATGAGTGATAACATAACTTATAAGAGAAACTAACAAAAATTCTCAACAGTATCTCACTATCTAGGTACTTTGATAAAAATTTCGAAATAATCTGTTGTGATTTAAAACAAGCTAGCTAGATTATATAGATAGCCCTTGATGTAAGTTAAACAATGATACCTTAATTATGGCTGTACGACAACTAGAAAAAAAGTTATTAATTTTTAAATGAATTAATTTTGACTTAAATTGAATAAGAGGAACATAGAAGAAAATATCATTGGACCCGTTTGGATAGTTGTCCATGCCTGGAAAATTGAGAGTTGGCCGATTATGATGGCACAATCATCATCAATGGTTTATAAAGGGAATAGTCCCTGCCATTTAATAATTTATTAAGACTTCCATGACCTTCCTGTGATCACTTTCAAATTTCACACACATATCCAAATGGTAAATGAATTTGACAAAACTATTGTTTTTATTAATTAGTTAAGTAATAAACAAATATTGTTAAAAAAAGCAAAGCTATTCTGAGACATGAGATTTTGACTATCAAATATGGCGGGCGACGTGATTTCTACACATGGAGATGCTCCCTTTAAATTATTATTTGGACGTGCAATGAAATTCAGATCGCTTTAAAATGTATGCATGCTTATATTTAAATGGATGCTGAATTAAAAAATCTGTGTTATAATATAAAATATAAATAAATTTACTGTTTTAATATGGAGAAAATCAGTAAAATTGTTCAAATAATGCATTCAATCACTAATATCTTGAAAATGAATGACTATGCTATGATCCAAGTTCAACTGTTGCTGCCAGGAGGGCATTAGAGCGCTGTAATACATATAATGACATTCATTTATTATTAATAATGAACAAAATAAAATAACAACAACAAATGAAAATAAAGGTGGAAAACCCTGGGAGTCAGGTGGGCCTGACTTGTTCATGTACGACAAAAACAACCCCCCCCCCCAAAAAAAAAAAAAAAAAAAAAATACACGATAGCCTCCACTAAACCGTGTCTGACACGACAAACAAGGGCCACTGAAAGTAAAACAAGACAGAAGATCTTCGACCGCTCGTGACTTTACAGTAAATCTATTAATACTGTAATCTGAGTACCTTTACTAATTACACTGACTACAAGTTGACTTATTCGCTCCACATAATCGTATGATTGAGTCTTCAGTTACACGCAGTCTGATCCGGCAGAACGACAGTTGGCATTACCATGGTATATTTTGTTCCAATATTACAGTCCCTTTGGTTGGTGTTACACCCCATTGCAGCGAATCGGGAATTTTAAAATTATTATACTTCCACGTAAGTTTGGCTCAGATATTAGTTCCTAACTTATGGTTTGAACATCATGTGCCATACCGGTTGGCGTAGATGATCATGTCTTCCATAAATTTCTATTCATAATGCGTCGTATCAATTCTGTTGACTGTTTTCCAAAATAGTTTCCATGGTGTCAGTTTTGATGGCAAAATCACTTTACTCCCCAACTTGCTATCAAAGAAAAAAAAAATAATTTCGGGAATTTTCTTTATTAAAACCTGAACAAAACTATAATTTCGGGAATACCAAAATTGACATTCGGGCTTGTCAATTTTGGTTTTCCCTTTGTTATAATGATAATGTACATTTCCTGAAAAAAAAATAATAATAATAATACTAGTTATCTGTGTGAGTCTTGAATCACAAATGAAAAAGTTTACTAAAATATATAACAAGCAATGGGACAACAAAGAAAGTGATCGTTTGACTACTACTACCGAGAAGAAACAGTGTGTTAAGAGTTTCCTCGGCAGCTAAAAAGACCAATAAGGAAATTCTCAGACTTAGGCATGTAACACAAAAAGATGGCTTATGAAAAAAACAGAAAGAAACACATCTTGGGAAGAGGAAAGTTGGAATACTTGGTTACAAAATACAGCGAAAGAAAAATTGCAGACGACAAAGAGAGAAGATACCATTAGATTGCCAGGTGTCGTAACAAAAGACAACAAAACCTATACGATGAACTGTGATTAGAGAATTGTGGAAAGGTATGATCGCCTACGCCAGCCGGTATGGCCCATGCTGCTGCTGATGTTGTTGTTGATGATGATGAAAATGGTGATGAAGATGATGATGAAACGCAAAATGATATGGTTTGCTCACGTATCTTGATCGTATGGCCTGGCAAAGACCTGCAAGGACCTGTGAAACGAGGAAGAAGAAGATGTGGACAGAGAAAGAGTCATGCAGAGTCACGGAGAAAGACTGAGACAGAGATACGAGGAGAAGGTTGACGAAGTCTGTCAGTATTGCTCCAACGATCCCAGAGTTATGGTATGAAGAAATAGAGAAGAAGGAGATACTGAGTATACTATAGAAATAGAGAAGAAGGAGATACTGAGTATACTATAGAAATAGAGAAGAAGGAGATACTGAGTATACTATAGAAATAGAGAAGAAGGAGATACTGAGTTATTGGTTATTGGTTATGGAAGGCCTCGGTATCACTGCAAACGAATTAAATCCATAATTGCTCAACCGCCCGTGCTAGTGGAATCATCCGAATTACTAACACATCTCCCAAACAAAGAAAGGTAACTGTAGTCCCCATCGTAGCAGTCTCAGCACACGCCAAAAGACATAAGGCGAAACCACGCAGAAAGTGAACACAGCCAACTGTTCCCTGTCATACGATATCATCATTCATCGTAAATAAGCGGGATATTGAAACAGGATCAAAACGGATGAGACACACAGCTCACGGTGTGCATAGAGCACTTAACTCAGTAGCTCCTGCAACAAGCCGGACTTGGAATATGAGGAAACTGCAAGAAGGAACACTTTTCAGACATAGCCTTCAATGGTTCCTGCCGCCTATCCACCATATACCATGGAAGTTCGCGTCCTCCCGAAAATGATGATCGTCGTAGCACTTGATGATGTTAGGCCATCGTTGATGACTCCAATTCCAAACATATAGACACACAGTGGTGGTAAGTTATCATTTCCAATCCAACATAAGCCACCTGACCTGTAGTTAGTAAAACCACAGAGAGAATATGATTTTGTGACCTTCACTGATTCACTCTTGGATGTGAATGTGTAGTTTACACAAGAGGAGAAGTTTTCAACTACAGTGATCAAAGTAAAGATTGCTTAGTCCATGGCTCAAATATAAATAAGCTGCCTGAGTATACTATAGAAATAGAGAAGAAGGAGATACTGAGTATACTATAGAAAACATATTCTCATAAAAATGTAAAGGCAGTCACAAATAAATATAAAAAATTAGCTTTAAATATCAACTGAAAACAAATTACAGTTGCAGAATCAAAGTCGGTTTCCAGTACTGTTGAGTTGTCAACAAGTTTTAGAGCTCTGTTTATAGATCCACGTGCGTCCTCTAAAAAAAAGTCCGTTTCTCTAACAACAAAACAATATATCTACAAACCTAGAACTACATATGGGAGAGTTTCTATATGTAGGTAATATAACCCAGAGGTACATCGAGTTTGACTTCATAGCTAAACGTCATGCATTGTAAGTACATAAAGGAGGAAGAAGTTCGAAAAGATGTATTAGAAAAATATTAAATAGTCTACCATATCACCTACTCACACCTGCCGATTGAATTAGTCCACTTACTGAGCGATGAGATAAGCACAAGTACATGCTCTTTTGCACTCGGGGATAAATAACAAACGAAAATAGTAAAGAAAATAGACAAACAGAGAAAATAAACTGTTGCTAAATTTCCATGGATGACTCATAAGTTGTTCAGTCGAGCAGTACTTTTGATCGAACGCCCTGTTTTATAACCTTCATAAGAAGGAGGAAGAGGTATGTACTACAGCACTCAGAAAAAAAACTCTGTACATAGCTTTTCCTCCTATGATTCCCTGAATTATCGCCTCGGAAGTTTCCCTCTATAATAATATTAATTTATTATTATTTGTCTCCATTATAACCTTCATAAACCTGATTCTTCTACCGTGACCTTCTAAGCATTTGATTTATCGTATAAAAGTAGGAAATAATTCTGAAATGTAAAAAAAAAATCCCCTTCCATTTTTTCTCTGTCTCTATAGTTATCTCTATATGCCTTTTCCACCTCTTCTGTCCACAATCCACAGTGCATCGCATCATTTCTGTTGTTGACTGTTTCCATGCCATAACACCAAGGTATCTAGTATCTTCTCTCTTTGTCGTCCACGATCTCTCTTTCCCTCTATTTTGCCAGTTACAAAGAAGTATTCCAACTTTCCTCATCTCATGATGTGCCCGAAAAATGTTGATTGTTTCTTTCTGATTTTTTTAGGAGCTCCGTTTTTTTGTTGGCCTCTTTGAGAATTTCCTCATTTGTCTTTTTAGCTGTCCAGGGAACTTTCAACATTCTTCAGAGAAAACCCATTTATGTAGCCTGTAATCATCTTTTCATTTATTTGTCTACTGCCCATGATTCGCTTCCATCGGTCAGAATTGGTTCTATATAGCACAGATGAACATGAGATGGATACAGTTTAAAAATAGAGTTCCGTTCCATGGGGTTTGTCTCATATTTTGTGTCATATTTTATATTTTGATAATCCATCTTTCAGGAGGCCTTCCATTTCCTCGTTTGTTGCCGCACCTGGTGTTTAATGTTTGCTGTTGGGTACTGTTTACCGGTATTCTTGTTGAATGTTCACTTAATGTTTCTTAATTTAACTCATAATTGGTGCAGCACTAAACACAGTAGCTTCGGCAGCAAGCCAAACTTGGAATATGAGAAAACTGCAACAAGGAACACTTTTCAGACAGTGTCTCAACGGTTCCTGTCGCCTATCCGCCATATTGACCGGATAGGTCAATTTGGTAAGCGTAGGTCATATTGTTCTTCATTAAATCTGCCTTATGGAAACATATTTGTAGGAAAAGCTTTGTTAATAAAACTTATAACCTGGTCTCTTCTGGACATTTGGTAACATCCATCTTCACAATTAGTTTGGACTAGTCTTGATTTCATTTTGCGCTGTTGTGTCCTTTCTATCTTTCGTTATTTTCTTTTTTGTAATTCTTGCAGAGGTCCATATAGTTTTGTCTATAGTGTTGTATCTATGGGCCAATGGATTTTTCTTGTCTAAAATATTCAGTACGGACTTGAAGTATGTGTTCAGCAGTATTCTGGGGCGCCTGTCCACGTGTACAGGTGGCTGAGGTGCCGATCTTGAAATGTGTATACATGTGACTGGAGATTGTGCCCTGTTCTGAGACATTTAATGATTACTTGTTTCTATCTATTCATATTATGAAAGGCATTCTGATTTGGGTCTTGTGATCTTCTTATTGATTTGATTATCTGCTTCTTCTGATGGTATGTAACTGGTGTATCTGGTTGTGTGCCTGTTGCGCCCTCCTTTGTCAGCTGATCTCCTTCCTCGCTTCCTGCTATTACACAGTGAGATAGGATCACCGCAGGGCGACCTTGTGATATTTGCAGAGTTCAGTCAATAAGGTCTGCACATGTGGTAATTTTCTGGAATGTTGTGCCTGGATTGCTGATTTTGCATCTGTCATAAACATTGCATCCTTTGAAGCTGGATTTCTTTCAGAAGAAAAAAATTGCGGGGTTGGGGCATTTTCTAATCAGGAAGGAGAGGTGAGGACAATATTTAAAGGAAAGACATTTAAAGTCTTAAATAAAACAACTCACTTACTTGTAGTTCTGTCCCTTGTTGAATTGTACTCGTGGTTGGAAAAAATATATATATATATCCCCACGGTCGACCCAGCTGTTGGCAGAAATGGGTACCAGGGTATTACCCTGGGAAGGTGAGGAATGTTGCCTCGGATCTGAGTTTCGATGCTTGAGGCGACACTATACAGAAATTTCCGAACATTTCTGGATAGGCGACCGAGCACATATGGGTGTAAACTCGCGTGCTAAGAAGCCGGTTCAAGTCTCGTACTTGACCTTTGCCCTTTATCTGTCCCTTGTTTCCACATTTTAAAGCAGGACCAGTCTGCTTTGTTTTTTAATGGCCCCCGCTCCATTTTATATCTTTATTTATATCTCCCTTAATGCTTCTTTCTCTACTTAAGTATACTGGTATGAATTAAGCGATACTTACCGCTAAAAAAAAAAAGAGAAAATAACAAAAAATTAAATATCTCAATCTTTGAAATAAGGCAGGACTAGACAAATCAACGGTTTAACTCAAAAGATCTTCAAAATAGGACAAACGTGTGCATAACAAGCTACAAATACTAATAGATAATTTAATACTCAACAAAATGGTAATAGACAAGAACCGAAAGTAGCATTAGTCAAAACATAGAAAACAAGACGTCGTTTTGACAAACAGATGTAGTGCTATGAACGATGGTTAGAGAGACTTCAAGAAAGAAAACGGGGAGTGGGGATTGAAGGAGAGAATACTGGAAAGAAGAGACCAATGAAACGTGTAGAGTGAAACCTGAAGTCTCTTTTAAAGAAATTAATAAAAAAACAAATGAATCCTCAGTTTGTTTAAAGAACATAGGCGGGCTTGTAAACAGTTGTTTTTTTTTTAAAGAAAGAACCGGATATGATCGTTTGAGGAACATAAGATAATACCGGTAACTCATATGTCTCTGCGGTCACGAAGATTAGGGGAACTGGCACTGGACATTCCTCCACTCTACATCTTCTGTTTTCTGTAAACTTTGTCATTATTCTGTTAGTTTCACTCAGCATCCTCGTCTCTGTTGGATGTGTGACCGAGATGATTACTTTTTACGTGAATCCCATCTTATGTAGGGTCTTATCATCCACGTTAATACTCGGAATATGCCATACAATCTGTCTTATCGGGAAAATCCACACTGACTCGAGTAACAAAAAAAAGTAAAGTTACCCCGTCACGCCAAGTGGCGTATAGGGAATATGGTGTTAGTGACCATAAATTTTACAGACCAGAACATGATTTTTGGGGTAATGTGGTCGGTATTACGCCCGTGCCGCTTTACTTTCCCAGAAACAAATCCGGTACCCATTAAAGGCTGGGCGAACCCGGAAGCCGTCGATTGGGATTGAACACTACCTCTTGTCCTTTACTGACTCAAGTGTTGCATATAATTAGCCAGGTAACCATCGCGAAATAGTGATAAATAGTGACGTGGCAGAAAGTTAAAAGTTTCAGCAATTTAAATACTTTCAGTGTTCTGATGAACATTGACCGAGCTAGAAAGATAGAGATAGATAGATAGAGATAGAGAGAAAGAGCATTCAGAAGTGACTGAGGTAGAACCATCAACAGATGGACAAGTGAATATTTGAAACCCCACAAAGCACCAAATGTGGGGTGAACCAGAGATCACAGGCATTGAGTCATTATTTTGTATGAATCACTAAATCTATTTTCGGTTTCGCGTGATGCAGAAAAAAATAGAAGATAAAGAAATATACATATAAATTATAAATAAAACTGCTGTACTTACAAATATGATCGATGGCTTGACAAGCTGTCATTGTAAAAAGTATTGTTATGGAAACAGCACCATATATTTTAGAGCAGTGATCTCTGCAATATGTGCCATTTTGGCACGCAAGGTTTCTGTTTTTGAGATTGTGGTTCTGCCCTGTCTTCGGCTCGAAAGGACAATAGATAGACTTACAAATATTACAAAGAACTTCGTGAAGAGAATAAAAATAATCCTCCAGGTGTAATATTATTTTAATATAACATGATTGGAATAAGATATTTTGTTCTTTTATTATGTCAGCTCTCTCGACGTATTTACCGTTATCTGTATTTTCCAGGACAGTGTAATGTTAACTTATGGGGTTTTCCCCAACGCTGTGGTATTTCCAGACGATAGGAAAAAAAAAAAAAAAAAAGCTATCGAAACTGAGTCAAACTTACCAGGACTTAATGGAAGTTTGTGCAAATATTGGATGCGTATTGCATGGAATAATCAGTTCAGACTGAATTATACTTCTGTTGCTGTAAGTATTGTAAAATATTATCTTAAAGTTTAAGAAAATATTAATATTTATCGTGTGAAATGAACATATCAGTACCACAATAACGTAACATATGTTTTAGTTTACTATCTTAAGTGAAAACACTTTTGTTTACTGTTTATTAATACTCAATACACTTCCGAGAAAGATTCTGCTTTAGGTATACGAATATACATATATATATATATATATATATATATATATATATATATATATATATATATATATATATATACATAGCATCCAGCACAGACTAAAGAGTAACTGAACAAGAGAAGCAGATATGTAGCAGGTAATAATTAATATAAAGTTGTCGAAACGTTTATCATTATACTGATATAGTCACTCACAGTGGACGCGACGGGACAACTCAACTGTGCTCCAATCAAAATCAAAATAAAAGATTGGGCGTATTAATTAATTTTAACATTTTTTTTTTTATTTTCAAATATTTTCAAATTAATATAATGATGGATGTAGGTTAATACCAAATTCTTCCCGATACATTAAGTGTCTTTGAGTTGAAAGCTAAAATAAGGAAAACGTGTTATTTTGGCTTACTTTTAACACTAAAGCTTAGAAGTAAAGAGTTATTTATTTATCTGTCATCTTAGACCTGCTAAAGAAGCTAACCGCGAAATGTCAAAGAAATGAAACTACATACCATCCAATATGGTATGTATATTTTTTTGCAAACAAAATTATTAACTTTGTTTCCTAACGTGGTGAACATCCGACTTGCAGTTTGCTCGCTCTGTTGAAGAAAGTGACTCATTTGCCTTACAAAATAATATTGCTACTTTGTGTGCAGATAACACGAACACAAATGTTGGTGGTTGCTAGGTCCTTAGTAAAAATAATGTGTGACGAAAACGTAAAACTCAAACTCAGGAGACTGATTATAGCATTGGTTGTGGGGCACACTTTATAGACGGACACACTTGTGAGCACGTTTCATAGACATCATTTGTATTTTCTCTCTCAGGGGAAAAGTTATGCTATCTTGCAAAAATTGTTTGAGAATTCCTGTTTGAAAAAAAAATGAGGTTGTCTTATACAAACAATCAAGTATTTAAGATCCTAACAACTCTTAGTTTAATTTCTCTTTAAAGACATTATTCTGCTACAGAAGTAGACATGGACATAGAGTAAGAAAATCTTGTAAACAATTCCAGAAAAAAAAGTTAAATGTTTGTAACTACTCATGTTAAAAATAAAACATTCAGGAAAGATATAAATAAGACTAAATTGTTTGAGGTGGTTTATAATTTCTATGAAACTAGTTTAGAATATATCAACAGTTGAAAGTTTAGAAAACGTTGAGAACTTCAAGAGGGTGCTAAGTCTTGAGTGGAAAGAAATATAGTATATCCCGAATGAGGAAAGTCAGATTCATACGTACAAACACATATGAAACTCTTGTCAGTGGACACTCATACAGTCTATAATTATAGGACGGTTGAATACATGCAATAAGAAGACATTCCTGTATCTGATATGTGGGTATATATTTTTTTTTCTGAAAAAACAAATAGAAGATTTCAAGACATTTGTCATATTGTAGAGTCTATTCTTTGTTTTATGAAATGATGCGTCCGTTGAGATCATACTTTCAGTTGTGTGGTCAAAGAATACATCTAGATTAATGTGAGACAATGTGAGCTGTGTTGGGTGTAAGACAAAAGTTGTGTCATGTCGTGTCATAAGTTTTATTATAAAAATGTTGAGACAATGTGAGCTGTGTTGGGTGTAAGACAAAAGTATGTCATGTAGTGTCACAGTTTTTATGATAAAAATGTTGAAAGAACACAATTTACTACGCAAGATACTTCATTGGAGAAACAATTTATAATCGTGGGAAAATACATTCTAAAACTACGTCTACCCCTTTCACTAAGAATAATGTGAGCTCAATATGGTTATGTTCGCATTACTTTTGTTGAATAAAGAATATATATAACCTCCGTCCGTTCAGTCATTGCCATTTACCCACTCGTTTTTGTCTCGCGGAAATATGGTCAACCTAGGCACAACGCAAAATAACCAAATTATCGTAGTTAATTTTTACACAAGCTGTGTTCATTATTCTCTCCTCACCCCCATTTTTATTGAAGAATTTGAAAAAAAATATTGATATTTTGTTTTACGTGCGACCGATAAAAACACTACAAAATAATACTGTCGATTTAATCATCAACACATATTAACTTAAGAATTGTTAATTTATAACAGAGAATATATTTACAAAGCACGCAGATTAGCTATGAAGTCAAACCGCGAGAACATATGTCACATTACATATCTACGCAGTTTAAAATTTGTGGACATATTGTGATTCGGTAAATGGAGAAACGGATTTTTTATTATTATTATTTTTATTAGAGTGCGTCAGTGAAACAGAGTTCCAGAGCTTGTTGAAAACTAACTATGACTAAAAACCGACTTTGATGTTGTAATTGTAATTTCTTTTTAGTTGATAATTACAGCTTGCGATCATTTCTTATTGAAATTGAACAGTTTGTTTTTAAATTTTGATAATTTTAATTTTCTCAAGCAAAGCATATCTTCTTTTCTTTTTCTTTATCCCGTAACCCTTTGAGTCATTGGGGTAACTCTGACAGACTTTGTGAACCGTCATGTATCCATGTATCTCTATCCTCATCCATTCTTTGATGTTATTTTTCTACCTCTTTCTCAGCTTACCTCTCCTTTCACAGTTCCTTGCAGAATGATCTTTGTTAGGCCAAACGATCGAGATAAATGGCCAACAATTTTATGTTGCGTTTCTTCACGGTAGTCAAAGGATCAGCTTGCACTTCTATTGTTTGTTACATAGTTTTAGAACTCAACTGTATGACAGTGATATAGAAATGCACTCAGAGACCTATATAGTATTATTTATTAGGAAACGTAAGTTTTAATAATCGGGAAAACCAAATTTGACAAGCTAGTCTGTCTTTTTATTAAAAAAAAAAAAAAAATGGAATATCGGGAATACCAAACATGACAGCCGAGCTGGTCAATTTGGTATTCCCGGAATTATAGATTTTTCAGGTTTCAAAATAAAGAGTTCCTGAATGTTTTGTTTGGTTGAGTGCCAATTGGACATTTTAGGGAAACTGTTAAGAATGGCGGTGGAGGGATCGAGAATGGGGACGTTATGTCGAAGCAGGAAAAAAAATATGAAAACGAGAAAAAAAATGGAGGGAAAAATTAATAAAAGTTACATTGTCGATACAGTTTACGGTGAGAAGGTAAAGGTAAGGGTAACGTACGAGACGAGTCGGAGTCTTAGCACGCGAGTTTTCACCCTTATGTGCTCGACCGCCTATCCAGAAGTGTCCGGAGAATTCTGAATAGTGTCGCTTCAAGCATCGAAACTCATGATGGCATACTCACCTTCCCAGAGTACAACCCTGGTACCCGTTTTTGTCAGCGGCTGGTCAAGTCAACATTAACAACAAAAGTCTTGAACATTGCCAAAAAATATAAATAAATAAAGTCTCACGGCAGACACCTAAAACAAGCAGAAGAATTTAAATACCTAGGAAGTCTAGTGACAAACGACAATTCATAAAGAGCAGAAATATGCTCAAGATGCAACAAAACTCGTTAAATCATTAGACAACTATCACCACTATTGTCCGACAAGGAAATAACTCGAGACAAAACGGGCACTCTATAATATTATACAACCTTCATCCCAACGTTGTGCTACCAAATGCCAGTCCTGGCTCTAGATGTAATAACAATATGAAAAATACCACTATCGCGATTAAATGTGTTAGACGCATCATAGGAAACAGCATGAGAGATCAAATCAGAAATGAAGAACTGAGAAAAGGCTTTATATGAATAATTTCAGCTATATAGTACATAAAGAAACAACAGATAAAAAGGGATTGGCCGCGTGCAGAAATATCAAAACACAACACTACGAGCCTTCAACAAACGTTGCGAGAACGTCAGATCTAAGAGCTGACCACGAAAGTGATGGATAGATGGAATATTAGAAGAAACACTAGGGAACATGACAGCAGCAGAAGCGAACAGAAGAGTAAACGACCGGAATTAAACCTCCTCTCGACGATGCAGGTAAATGAGGAAGAAAAGAAGACTCGACCGTTCGCTTGCTGGGTACATTTTTTATTTTTTGCTCTCAGTTAGGCCTATGGCCTATATTACATTAATTAGCTTTTTTTTTTTTATTTTATTAATCTGCGTTTTTAAGTGAAGGCGGTTGTTTATAAAAGTCAAGTTTTAGCCAAGAAAAGGAAATGAGGATTTTTTCGTTCTTTGTTTTAATTTCTTTATTGCTTTCATTTTCTCTTTCTATTTTAACCGCGAGATATATTTCTTCAAGCCTTCGTGTACCCATTGTGAGATCATCATCCAGGGTCCGTGTACCACAGTTCGAGAAACGCTGTTCGGAATCGAAACTAAAAAACTTTACGAACATATAATATAACATAGATTGAAATTTACACAGTCAGAATAGAAGGAAAGCGTTTTATTACAGATATTATCTGTATTATCTTTATCTGAGATAATCATGTAAACTGTAGAGCTGAATTTATTATAGCGTTCGCTTGTGTTTTCAGTAAGTATTTCTTAGCATAAAATAGTGTATGTGTGTCGTTCGTTATAGTATTAACATGTTTTTGATCTTCTGGCAGCCTTAGTCGTGTTTTTTTGTGTGTGATTACACTGATTAGTCACTCAGTGAGTAGTGGTAGATAAAATAGTTTTTTTTTTTTTAAATCTTTGTCAGCGTTGTTAAGTTGTGGTTGTAGTCTCTCTCGTATTACCCGAACAAGGAATATTTCATATTATAGTCAGTCTACAATCTGCCCCGATCTCTGCGCCCTTCTCCTCTGTGTGGAACTGTATGCCTACCTTGTTACCGTATGAAGAGACTACTATACTAGGGTGAGCATTCGTCCCGATATTCGGGGACAATCCCCGAAGTGTAGAAGTTGTCCCCGAAAGAAATGTGTCTCCGTTTACAGTGAATAAATAAATGTTCATACACGGAATAGGCCCTCTTTTAAAATAATCACTAGGACTCAGGACATTACTGAGTTGTGTTTCTTTGTCCCAGACTGAGCGGCATTAGCAGGAAGATAAAAGAGAAGACTTGGGCGCGTTGTGTCGGAGATAGCTCTTTGAACTCTTGAAGCGCGGTGCTACGTCACTTCTATTCCAGCCACTGACTTCTATTGGGATGGGTTTAATTTTTTTTAAAAAGCAGACACTCTCTCTCTCTCCCAACCCCTGCCTTTCCGGACATCTCCCGCCAAAGTATCCTTCCCGCCAAATTTTCAAATCAGTCCGAGTGTAATGACAGTACAGTGCAGTCGTGTTTTCTATTTGTGATCTGTGGACGTCTGTTGCATAAAAAACAATGCTTTCCAAAAAAAACGTAAGTGTCATTTTAGTGATTCGCTGAAAGCTGAATTTCCATTTATTATACAAGCAATTTTAGAGGATGAAACGTTAGTGAAATGTAATATATGTAGTTCAAATTTGTCTATAGCAAGTGGCAGAAAGGACATCAATAACTGATGATCTACAAGCAAAAAAGCATAAGGATGCGCTGCTTTGTAAGTCTCAGTCTAGGTGTATGACAATTATTTTGTAAAACAGAATCCTCAAAAGATGAATACACTCTAGCTGTTCATGAAGGAACCTTCGCATATCATACTGTACTTCATAATCATAGTTTCCGCAGTATGGAGTGTACAACAATTCTACAAAAGAAATTTTCAACGAAACAATTTTCCTGTGCAAGAACAGAGTGTGAAATCCATAATTACCAATGTTTTTGCTCCTTGGGCTATTGATGAACTAAAAAATGACCTCAAATATTTCAGCTTCGTAACATTGTCTTGCGATACATCTAATCATAAACATGTTAAGCTACTTCCTATTTTAGTTCGTTATTTTCAGGTTTATGATCTGGAAACTCCAGTAAAGACCAAATTGATTGCTTTCATAGATATCCCAGGAGAAACGTCCGACATATATATATATATATATATATATATATATATATATATATATATATATATATATATATATATATATATATATATGAGTGTGTGTGTGTGTGTACACATATATATTTATTTATATATATTTATAATATGTGTGGGTGGGTGTATGACTGTGTGTGAGCAAGAATTTTATAGATGCAAAAAAAAAGATAACTTTAAATTTCATAATAACTGTGTTTATTTGCTGTTTGATTTATTTTTGTTAATATTCACGGTACTTATGCAATACACGGGCTTAATGAATTACAATAGCTAGTTTTGTTTCTCAATAACAAAAAAAAAAAAAACAGTTCAAAATAAAAAAAAATTAAACAGCATATAGATATCAATTGCAATATTAAAGTAATGTTTACAGTACCTTATTTCTACTGAAGAGGTTGTTGCCTCGGCGTGGTACTTGTTTTTTGAGTGTATCTTTCTCAAGATCTCATGATTTGAAGCAAGTTTTTCACTGAAGCTTTCACACGATAAATTAATGTTAGTTTTTACTGCTAACATTGGGCGGGAAGGATACTTTGGCGGGAGATGTCCGGAAAGGCAGGGTGGAAAGAGAGAGTGTCCTACTTTTTTTAAAAATTAAACCCATCCCAATAGAAGTCAGTGGCTGGAATAGAAGTGACGTAGCACCGCGCTTCAAGAGTTCAAAGAGCTATCTCCGACACAACGCGCCCAAGTCTTCTCTTTTATCTTCCTGCTAATGCCGCTCAGTCTGGGACAAAGAAACACAACTCAGTAACGTCCTGAGTCCTAGTGATTATTTTAAAAGAGGGCCGATTCCGTGTATGAACATTTATTTATTCACTGGAATCGGGGACAACTTCTACACTTCGGGGATTACGAATGGTCACACTAACTTACTACCATTATTTAGGTTAGTTATGTTGTAGCTAACATGGACGAGTAACATCAAAAGATGGACAAATCAGCCTATGACAACCTGCACCATCAAAGCAAGAGATAGAGCAGAATGGCGCTCCATGGTAGCCAACCTTCGTTTCGGTGATGGTATCCGATGATGATGATGATATGTTTAGAGGCACACATGTTGTTGGGGAAGATGCATTCCAGAACTAGATTTTTAATGAATATATATAATAAATTTAAATTGTGAAAAGATGTGATTTATTTGTAGAGCGGTGAGGACTCATGTTAAATTGACTTTTATGATATGATGATATTGGCATACTTTTTGTTGAAATAACTTTATGACCTAAAGTCCTATATGAATTATTATCCTAATAGATATTTCATTTGATTTTTTTGGTTTTAATTTATTGATAAATGCAACAAGAAGGTGGCACTTTTCAGCCATGAACCAAGTGTGTCCAATCTTTTTCAGAGTCTTGAATTTACAGCAGAAAGTTAACAAAAGAGGTAGACAGGTAGTAACACTGGTGGTAGATATCAGTTTGCAACAGTAGGTCTACAGTTGTCTAGTATTATCTTTCATTGTTCCTTTTATTGTTCTTATAATCTATTTCCTTCCATATATTTCTGTATTTGTCAGTATTTCATTACTTCACTTGTTTTTTGTTGACCAAAAAACGTATTAATTCATTAAAAAATGTTTAATCTCTGACTAGATACAAACATCTGTTGCGTTCAATCTCTCCATCTGCTATAAACTACAAGACTTCTATGTCTTCCTGCCCAAGTTAATTTTTTTTTTAATTCTTAAAGTTATTTTTCCTGAAACAAAATGTAAACTTTGGAGTTTTTAGCTGTCGCTGGTATGCAAAAACATTGTTTTAGCAACCTGTTGAAGTGTATATTTTCTTACTATCATTATTAATTATACGTTTACAATAAAAATGTAAGAAAAACAAGTTAAAAATATAATAACACAGAATAATTATAAATTGTAAAGCGAATAAGCCACAAGTTTTGTTTTATTAATATGAGTAGAAGTAACTAAATATTTATAATTTATTTTACACATCAACAGGAGTGAAAAGCTGAGTCAGTCATGCCTTACAAGTCCCTTTTTAATTGCAAGCAATATGGAACAAAAGAACAGAGAAAGTAAGTCTAGACTGAAATGTGTTCTAAAACACATACTTTCCATATTGTAAGAGTTTTCCTTAATTTGTAAGGTTTTTTTTTTTAATGGGGTAGTAAACCTTAGAAAGTAAAGAATAGTGACACTGTGACCTTCCAGGCATGTCGTAAGAGGTGACTAAGGAGGTTGATCGATGGCTTGACAAGCTGTCATTGTAAAAAGTATTGTTATGGAAACAGCCATAGATTTTAGAAGCAGTAATCTCTGCAATATGTGCCATTTTGGTACGCAAGGTTTCTGTTTTCAGATTGTGGTTCTGTCCTTTGTGCCGTCTTCGGCTTGAAAGGACATTAGAGAAACCTTAGAAGACAATTTGTAGGGAAAACAGGAACATTTTGTAATTTATTGCATAGTTTTCTTATGAAAATAAAACTTTGTACAACATTTTATGAAATAAAACTTTGTACAACATTTTATGAAATAAAACTTTGTACAACATTTATGAAAATAAAACTTTGTACAACATTTTATGAAAATAAACTTTGTACAACATTTTATGAAAATAAAACTTTGTACAACATTTTATGAAAATAAAACTTTGTACAACATTTTATGAAAATAAAACTTTGTACACATTTTATGAAAATAAAACTTTGTACAACATTTTATGAAAATAAAACTTTGTACAACATTTTATGAAAATAAAATCGGTGCAGAATTTAAAAAAAAATATCTCTGCTTATATGTGTACTGGTCATCCAAATTGTACCAAAAATAAGTTTGAAATGGACCATAAATACTGAGGTCAACCAACCATGGTACACATATACACATAACATGGTAACCAATAAAAATGTTTTCACTGCAAGTTTTTAAAATAGTAATTTTGGTCTAATAAAACTTGCAAAATATATTATGAGGTTGAACAAACAAAAATAAATAAAATGAAAGTGATGTCTAAGTTATTCTCATCTGTAAGAATTTTTTTGGTCTGGTGTGCAGGTTTGCCATTAAAAAGATGGAAGGCATGTGATAGTTAAACCATCACACATTTTCTTGTAAGAGTAAAGGTTCCCTCCACACCTTGCTAGGTGTATGGGGAATATAGTGTTAATGACCATATTTTTCTATAACCGCGCTTGTTTTCGGGTGATGTGGTTGGTATCACGTCAAACTTTTACTTCTTTTAATTGACTCAAACAAGATTTTTGGTTATTGCAAATAAATGGATCACCTGCTGTTAATGTTAACGATAATGAAATTTGAAAAGGGAGTATAAAATAAAGTCCTAATGCAACACAACTCAAGAGAACACTGAGGCTCCACCAAACTCACAAACACAGATCTTTCAATTCAAAGTGAAATAGCAGCCCAAAATCTGTAAACTATGCAGTAACCATAAGGTGTCTTTATTTCCCAGTCTCTCAGTCAAACTAATGAAGACCTTAAAAATGGGATAATGTTATAGTTTTATTTATAAAATTGCTTAAAGAATTGTAATGTTAATGAGAGAAGCTGAATACAGCAAACATGAAATGCGTGTTTTATTTTATCTTCCCCAGTTTGGGCTTCTCAATATTTGTATTGGCTATTACAACTGTAGTCAGCATTGTCTGTGTCTTCATTGCAAGACAGAAAGCCATTGAGAATGAAGAGAGCTACTTGTATAATGAGGTTTGATACTCAATTAAGAATATGTTGTATTGTATTTAAGTGTACAGATATGGGGAGGAGGAGGGAGAATCGTGAGAGATACAATTTAATTGATGGTTTCTGAACCATTCATTTCATTTCTATATTACTGTTTTTATCATCATCAGCAAAAACAGTAATTTTATACAAGAAATAAAATTGTGAATACAGACATTACTCAGATGAATAAAAGATAGATAAATAGATCACCATCATCAGTAAACCTGTAACTTTGCTGATCATTGAAGCACTCTTGATGATATCTTCACAATTTATTTTTTAACCTTCATGACTGAAAGCTTTTTGAGACATGATGAATCTTAATCCTGTCCATTCTCTGATGTTGTCTTCACACCACTTCCTCTGTCTGCCTTGTCTTCTTTTACCGCGTTTTGTGCCATGTAGAATTGTTTTTAGCAAGGCCCCTTAATCTTGTAACATGTCCGTATCCAATAACATTTTTTTTTTATTATTGCCTTAGGTTCATTTAGTCTCAAAACTGTACCCTTTACCCATCCTTCCCCAAAAATTAATTTATTGTTAGTTGTCCAATTATCTTGTTCTCTATCCTTTTTATTTTTGCCTCTCAGTTTCATGAGAAAATAGAGTGTTCTTGAAAGTGCTAAGTAGAGTGTTCTTGAAAGTGCTCCTTAATTTTTTGCTTACATTGTGCTTTGTGTAACTTCCTTTTATTTCTCTTGTCCATCTCTTGGGAGATCTTCCTCTACCTCTTCCGTTGTTTACATCTGGTTGTTAATTCTTGCTGTGAGATGCTGTTTGCCAGTAACCATGTTACATACTCAAACTATTTACTTTATTCTTTCTGGATGAAGTTTAAAATTGGTGTTACTAAAGAGCATTGTGATGGTGCTATGATGTTGATCCACAAGAGGCACAAACAAAATTACTGCTGAACATCTGCTACGATCATACCCAACATATGACAAACAGAGAAGGCTCTTGTGGCCATCACTGGTACCATAACAGGACAAGCTGTATGGAAACGTCTCCAACCTGGAGATGATGAACACTTTCTTCAAACTTATTCATGTCTAGAGGGTGTACACAGAAGAAGAAGATGATCCACAACATGTTTTCATGGCATAATGAAATCAAATGTGATTGACAAAAATCTACCTTTATTACAACCCTTGTAAACTGTGACACATTATACCAAATTTCCTCTGAGGAGTGAATGATAATAAAGAAGTTTACAAAACAAATAAGAATGAATAGAATGTACTTTGTAGCTAAGAAACAAGCAAAGGAAAAGGTCTGTTTCATCTCTCTACTAATTTAGCTGCTTAATATCATTTTATGTTTATTTTATATAAGACTGAAGGATTAAATCAATTAGTCAATACAATTAATCTTGCTAGTTTGTTTTAAAATCTCAGTTAATCTTGAGTACCTAAGAAAATGTATTTCTCTGTCAACAGATACCATGATTAATTATGATTCAAACTTGTGTAGAAGTATTGTTTCTGAATCATGAAATACCATTATCATGAATTGTGGTTCTCATGCTGTTTTTTATGGAGACATCAAAAGAATAGGTGTTTAGCTAGTTAAAGTAGATCACATAATGCAGAGACATCAAAATGATGTAAATCTGGATGCCAGCTATGGGGTAACATTTTAACATTATATAACAATCATTCGTAAATTTACGATAGCAAAATGAAACATTTTTTTAATCCTGAGTTTGTCATTTTTTTTTTTGGTCTTTTCCCGCCATGTGTTTTCCCAATTGTTGGTGGCATTTATTCAGAAAGTGTCATTGAGATCAGACATGTTTTTGAAATACTGCTGGTTCATCATTAGAACTACAATTGTTTCGTGAGACAATCGAGTGGTCCTGTCAACAATTTATGATTAACCCAACCCCCAGGAAATCCAGAAATAATAGAATTTTATAATTCTGCAAAGGATGCCATTGACACAGTAGACTAAATTTGGTGCAGTATGTCAACCAACAGGAAGTCAAGGATAACCACTTTGCTTATTTTACAATATGCTAAACCTGTACATAATAAATGCATATGTCCATTAAATTTGCAATAATACATGTGATCAAAGAAAAAGTTTATCCAGGTGGGATTTCACTTGAAAATTGCAGGAGACCTCTTGAGTACACTTTTGCTTGCAAAATTCAACATCGCAACTTTACGACGTGATGTCAAAGAATCTGTCAGAGACATTCTCAAAATGGAACCCAAAAATTACAGAATTCAAGCTCAGGCTGGCCCCTCATGAACAGTTTGTTGCTTGTTCCCCTCAAAAGCCAGGAAGCTGACAACAACTTTTGTGCTGTTTGTAATAAGGCTATTTGTCATGGACATAATGTCCAACCTTGTACTGACTGTGCTCCTTAATTTTTAGGATTATTTTTTAAATGTATTTATTCCTAAATGTAATTTTTTAATTTTTGAAATATATCCCAGCTGTAATTTCTTCATTTAATGGTCACAAAATTGTGATTGCTTCAAGCTGATATTTGTAAATACTTTCTATTTTGTGTTTTTTTTCTGACCTTTTTTTTAGAATTATATCATTACATTAGATGTCCGTGGTATTAGTCAACAATGCTCTGTAAAATCACGTTTCTGTAGCCTGCAAAGATTTTCTTTTTTATTGTCAAATTATCCAGGATTCATTTTATATATCAGAATTGGCTCAACATAAAACTGAAGGAATGATTTTTTATTTTAACTTCTGTTGTAGCCATACCATCGCACTATTAGTCTCATGAGCCATATTATGAAAATATTACTAAGAATCAACATGAGATGTGTAAGGAACAAATTAAAATTAGAAATAAGTGAGGAACAATGTGGATTTGTGGAAGGAAAGGGCACCATTAGTACAATAATATAATTATAATAATATAAACCAATATACATCATGAGAACATTGATACAAAGAGCTATAGAGGTAAAGAAAGATCTACATATGCTTTATAGACTACACTTAACATACGGATGGGAATCATGGACAATAGGACAACAGACAAGAAAATCACTGGAGTCTGTAGAAATGTGGTATTACAAAAGAATGTTGAGAATACCATGGACAACTAAGAAGAGTAATGAAAACATTCTGAAAGAGTCCAGAGCAAAAAGATAGCTAATTTTCAATATTAGGAAGAGCAATCATCATTTTTTGGCCACATAATGAGAAGAGAACAGCTGGAGTATATTGTAACAACTGGGAAAATTAAGGACGAAGAGATAGAGGGAAGCAAAGAGAAAAGATACCAGACAGCATAAGAGAATGGCTCGGCGGAAGGTCAACAACAAAAAGATAAATAACTGTTGAGATCGAAAGTAGTGGAGAGACATGATCACCTATTCCAGCAGGTCCATTACTTGATGATGATGATAGACTACACAAAAGCATTTGACAAAGTAAAGGATGTGAAAATAATCAATATGCTGGAGAAATTAAACATTAATGGCAAAGATCTAAGAATCATAAAAAACATGTACTGGCAACAAACAGCAGCCATAAGAATTAGCAATCAAACAGGATAGTTCCAATATATAAAACATGGAGTCAGACAAGGCTGTGTTCTGTCATCGGATTTGTTTTCACTTTACAGTGAAAATTTTATGAGTTCAATAGTAGATATAAAGGAGTTGAAGTCAACGGTCACAACATAAACAATTTGCGATATGTGGATGACATAGTCTTAATAGCAGAGACAGAGAATGAACTACAAGAAAAGATAGACATAATAGTAAAAGAAAGTAACAAGAAAGGTCTCAGTCTAAATATTAAGAAAACAGAAGTATTGGTCATATTGAAGAAACAATCACCACCATCATGCAACATAAAAATAAACAGGACAAATCTGAAACAAATGTAATGCATCAAATACTTGGGCATAATAATAACATCAGATGAAAGATGCACCACATAGATAAAAAGCGGAATTATTCATGCCAAAATAGCATTTAAGAAAATGAAAAACGTCTTATGCAACAAATCTGTGTCAATAGAAGTGAGAAAGATTACAGGCCACAGAGATGGGATTTCTCAGAAGAATATTGAAAGTTCCCTGGACAGCTAAAAAGACCAAACAGGAAATTTTCAAAGAGGCCAACATAAAGAGGAAGCTTCTAAGAAACATCAGAAAGAAATAATCAACATTTTTTGGGCACATCATGAGTAGAGGAAAGCTGGAATACTTGGTAACAACTTGTAAAATACAGGGAACGAGAGAACGCAGATGACAAAAAGAGAAAATACTAGATACCTTGGTGCCATAGTATGAAAAACAGTCAACAACAGAATTGAAATGATGCAATGTGGATAGAAGGGAGCCATGATAGCTCAGTGGTTATTGAACTGGACTACAAAGGACAAGAGGGCAAGTTCGATCCTGATCAACAACTTCTGGGTTCACCCAGCCTTAAATAGGTTCCAGATTTTTTCTGGAAAAGTAAAGCGGCATGGATGTAATACCAACCACATTACCCAAAAAATTATGTGCCGAAGGTCTTTACAAATTATGGTCACTAACACTATATTCCTTATATGCCACTTGGTGTGATGGGGCTCTTTGCTTTTACTTACTGTGGGTAGAAGAACATGATCACCTACACCAACTGGTATGACACATGATGATGATGTCAAGAATGAGTAACATCTTTCTCACTCTTAGAAATACAGCCTTTGATTGGGCAATTCTTAACCAATGGAAGACTACATATTTTGCTGTACATTTCCTAATTTTTTTACTTGTGCTATGTCTCAGAATGATGCGAACAACCATCAACTCTGCTTGCCATGTCACATGTTAAAGACTGGATCAACTCTTCCTGGTGTGAAAGTGAAGGCCAAATCAGCAGTTCTGGAACAAGACATGTGCTGTGCCATTAATTCAAAACAAGCTTCTGCTTTAATGAAAGAGGTAGGTCATGAGTTTATTAACTACAGAAATGAAAGAGATAGGTCATGAGTTTATGAACTACAGAAATGAAAGAGGTAGGTCATGAGTTTATGAACTACAGAAATGAAAGAGGTAGGTCATGAGTTTATGAACTACAGAAATGAAAGAGGTAGGTCATGAGTTTATGAACTACAGAAATGAAAGAGGTAGGTCATGAGTTCATGAACTACAGAAATGAAAGAGGTAGGTCATGAGTTTATGAACTACAGAAATGAAAGAGGTAGGTCATGAGTTCATGAACTACAAAAATGAAATTGTGCTTTAAGTGCTAGAACAAGGGGAAAATAAAAATAAAACCAAAAAAAGATTGAAATCAATGTTACAGGAATAGTATCAAAGACAACAAACAAACCTTCTGTTATGACCAAAAGGTTGCTGCTATTTCATTTGATTGATGTTAGTGTTTTTTTGAGAAAGCGAAATATGGTTTGTCACGCTCTCTTGGAATTGTTTTTATTTTTATATAATTGTGTAATTATAGTAATTTGTATTTTAAGGTTTAAAATATAAAACTATTGCAGATAATTTTTCATCTTCCTAGTTAATAGATATAAAATAATTGTGACTTTAATTTCAAAACTTGCTATAGATGCATACAATAATGCTGATGTTATAAACATGTAATGTATAATATTACTTTACAGAACTAACTGAAATGGTTTAATAAGCAGTTGACTGTAAATTGTGATGAGTAAGGTGCAATTTTTCTTCTTCATCACATTATTTATCTGTTGTCAGATTTTATATTCTTAGTATTTTACAAAGAGAGATAAGTAATATGAATCTATCCATTAGTTAGACGGCACATAAAATATTTGGTCATTTCTGCACTTTAGTCCATCTTCTGATGTCTTGACTTGTCTTTCCACTGGATTTAGATAGGCTCTGATGAGAGATTGAGGAATTGGCAACTCTTCTTCACTTTAATCCAATTCACTCATAGATCACTACTATCATCAGGGTCAATGACATGGGCTAATCTATTGCCTTCAAACTCCATCCCTACACAGTGGTCTAGGGAATTAGCCATTTGTTCTGCCCAAGAATATTGGGGTCACAGAGGGAAAGAAACCTGGCAAAGTTGTACCACAATGGAGTCTGATATACCAGGCTGAAGGCTGAAATGCGCCAGGATCATAACTGCACTATGACACACTACATAAAACATATAATTTTTGAATATGAAGTAGTAGGAAAGAATACACCTATCTAAATGTTTATATTTTGTATCCCCAGTTCATTTTTGCTATGGATGATACTAATGATACAGGTAATAATTTTTTAAAAATTAATATTATAATATACAATATATTTAGAAATATAAATACAGTTTAATTATTTTTTATACCTATTAGAATATGTATGAAAAGTTAAAGGAAAATGCTACTTACCTCATGTGATTTTTAGTAATTAAATTTTTAATATGAGGTAGTAAACAAATTAATAATAAACATTATCAATTTAAATACACTTCTACGGTTGATATTTATTTTTATTAACATTTTTTGTCAGTGGTAAGCTTTGTAAGTTCTCTCTCTCTATTGACCTTTCAAGCTGTAGTCGGCCATAGGGCATAGACCAAGATACTCCTTCTCTTATCTGAATTTTTGTTCTAGCAGTTTTCAATTCTTTTAAAGATATTTTATAAAATCTCAATCTCACCATTTATCTCTGTTCTGTGCAAGCAGCTCTATCTCATTGAGGGAGCTGATTCCTGCTGCTCTTGCCTCTCTCATCAATATTCTTCTTAGTGTCTCTCTGGGTCTTCCTCTTTTCCTCTTACCTGTTGTTTCCCACATAAGGCTTGCTTTGCTATTCGGTTATCTCTTCTCATCACATATCCAACATATGACCATCGTCTTTTCTTGATTACTGAAGATATTAGTGGTTGATTGGCGATTTCTCTAATTTCCTCGTTTGTTTTTAATTCATTCCACGCTACACCCAGTATTTTCCTTAGACATTTATTTTTAAATGCGTTCAACTTTGTTTCTATGTCTCTTGTTGTTTTCCAGCTTTGTAAGTACGGGCTTGTAAATACATTTTCTTGGACAAACATATTTGTGTTGAAAATATCAGACTGGTTCCTGTTATGGCTGGTTGATTTGAGATTGATTTAGACATCTACGGCTCTTGCTCTTTAGCTCAGTGCCATTTATCATGTTGGAATATTCAGTTTCTGAATGTTTGTGAGTTTTCTTTTTATCGAGCTCTGCAGCTAAATAATGAATTATTATGTCAGTCTGGGACATCTATTTGCCATAATATTTAACTCCAAGATACTATAACAAAAAATGTGTTTTATTATGCTCACTGCTCTTCATCATTGTGTATCATATATTACCAACTCTCAGAGCAATACAAATATATGGGATGTCAATGCTTGGGGTCTCTCCAATTAGTATAGTCACTACCACACTGGAGAGGACTAGGCCTCACCAGGCTGTCTTAGTCCATTAATCACAGATCTTATTCTTAGTATTCATTCTTTAAGTGGACATGGATGTGTTGTATTAACAGCAAAGCCGCAATATCTTCGCCTTTTGGCTCAACACATCATTTTCTGATTGGCTAGATTTGTTTAACAATTTTTGACCTGGCAGTGGCCATTTTGGCCTTCTTTTTTTACTTTAACTGTCAAGGGTTCTTTAACATGCACAAAGTACAATGGGTCATTCTGTTTTGGTCTTTTTCTAAGAGGACTAGATACCAGATTGGGAAAGATAAATTAATAATGATATTGGGGACAAGAGATAGGAAAGATGCAAGATTGTGTTAGAAGAGTGGAACATTTATTATAATGTGGTCATGTCATTAATTATTGGAAGTCAATAGAAAAGTTATGTTTTCTTGCAGTGGATTATTATAAGATAACAAGTTGTTAAATTGATTATTGCATTAATTAGCTTTACTTCAAATTTACAGAATCTGTAAAGGTGTTTGATGTTGAAGGTTTCTCAATGAGCAAAGCATCGGCTCATAAGCATCTCACAGTCACCACTTTGAAGAGTATAATAGGCATGTATAAGTAGATATTACTTTTGTTGTTTGTTTTAAAGGTTGTGTTTTTTAAATCTTCAATGATCGTTCTAAATGGGACATTACTCCAACCAAAACAAATTTACAACTTCCACAGACTTTTGTTGCCAAAAAGTGAATAACTTTCAGCACTTGATTAGTAGATAGACAGATAGAATCGTCAGTGACAGTTTAAATAAATATCTATCCTCAGTTTTATTTTTAGTGTTTTTCTAGGTTGGCCTAATTTTCTTTTGTCCTCTGTTTCTATTTGAGGGCTTCCTTTGAGATTTTTGTTGTTGTTTCTTCTCATCACATGGCCAATACTTGCTTACCTTCTTTACTTGATTGTGATAATGTTGTTTGATGCATTGGCCATTACTCTTATTTCTGCACTAGTCTTTAATTAATTTCATGATATATGAAGTATTTTCCTGAGGCACTTGTTTTTGTAAAAAGTAAAGTACCCCCCGTCACGCCATGTGGCGTATAGGGAAATATGGTGTTAGTTTTTGAGTGCATCTAATTTATTTTCTATTTCTTTAGTTGTTTCAGCTCTCCCATGCATTAGTAGGGGTGGATGACACTGTTGATTTGAAAATCCTGAGCATAGCTTTTGTACTTAGTAATTTTTGATTTCCATATTTTATCAAGGATTCTGAAAGTTATTGCTGCCTTTGCTATTCTAATTATAATTTCTTTCATTATATATCCTTCTTGATCTATCCACCATCCAAGATATACATAGTGACCTAATTCTATCCTTTATATCACTGAGTTGCAGCAAAACATAATCCCAGAATGCACTTGGGCGTACATATTATCAGTTGTGGACTGCATACTAGAACTAAAGTCTGCATCGAACAAAAGCAGTTTTAAAAAATTAGAAACTATCAATGTCACGCGTGTGAGAGCTGGAAAACAAAAGAGATTGAGAGAAAACTTAATGCTTTTGAAGACAAATGCCTAAGAAAAATACTCTGTCTACAATGGAATGAATTCAAGACTAATATAAAGAGCAGAGAAATAGCCATGCAACCAAAGATCTCATCTACAATGAGGAAGAGAAAATGGACATATGTTGAGAAGAGGCAACAAGAGAATTTCAAAACAGGCTCTTCTATGGGAAACATCAAGATACTGAAAAAGAGGAAGACCAAGAGAGACACTAAAAAGAACACTTATAAGAGAAGCAAAGTTGGCAGACGTAGATTCATTAGATTATATTGAACATCTCAGCCAGACTAGAGAAGGATGGCAAAAAACACTATGAGCTCTATGCGACATCTAGTGGCAATGGAAGGATCAAGGATAAAAAAAGAGTCAAGATTAGCAGTAGAGTAAAGCACTGGTCTCTTTCACCTCCAGTTACTGTGGCCTGGTACAGTGAAATGTTTTACTCTCCTAAGACATTATATATGAGTATGTTTTCATAGGGACATTACTTTTACCATAATTGTCTTTTAAATTTAAGTACAATTTGTTCATTTTTATTTTAAAACAGAACCTGTGTTCCTTGTTGATAACATGAATCTGGAATTTGAGTCTTCAAAGGATGATCCATTAAGTGAGCATGTGAGGAATGTGAAAGTTCAGCAAACTGCTATGGTTGTGCAGCAGGCAGGAATGTACTTTGTTTACAGCAGTGTTTTCTTCAAGCCTGACAGTTCTAAACCTTGCAAGTCCTTGAACAAACTGGTAATATTAACATACAGTTTTCCTCTCATTCATTTAAAAACATGAGATAGCACAAATATAAAATAACATGAGATAGCACAAATATTTAAAAAAACATGAGATAGCACAAATATAAAATAACATGAGATAGCACAAATATAAAATAAAATGAGATAGCACAAATATAAATAAAATGAGATAGTACAAATATAAAATAACATTTGGGGCCATGCAATTAAAGCTGTAAAAAGTATGAAAAATGAACATTCAGTGGTATCAAACAGCTAAACTGATTGAGAGATAAGACAAACTATATTGTGTCAGCCAAGGCCTTCATCAGATACAAGACAATGAAAATAAATAAACGAATACTTCCTGTGGTCCTGACCCTACTCCTCATCGGCTAACATGCTTTGATGGAGCTAAATATTTGTTCATCCGCCTTTTGTTGTCTTGTGTCTGAAAAAGGTCTTAGCCACAATGTCATGTTTGTCTTTAACTATCTGATGGTTTAACTGTCTGATGGTTTAACTGTCTGGTTAACTGTCTGATGGTTTAAAAGCCTGATGGTTTAACTGTCTGATGGTTTAACTGTCTGATGGTTTAACTGTCTGATAGTTTAACTATCTGATGGTTTAACTATCTGATGGTTTAACTGTCTGATGGTTTAACTGTCTGATGGTTTAACTATCTGATGGTTTACTGTCTGATGGTTAACTGTCTGATGGTTTAACTATCTGATGGTTTACTGTCTGATGGTTTAACTATCTGATGGTTTAACTGTCTGATGGTTTAAATGTCTGACATCATTGTATCTTAATTTTTCTGTAAGAAATATGGTAATGTACTTTATTAATCAGTTAGTCAAACAAAGCTCTTCAGATCCTTTTGAAGCATAGGTAGTAAACAATGTCTACCCATTCATCTTTATTCCTGGACACTTTTACAATTTCCTTGCAGTCAGGGCCAGTTTTCCTTAAGAGTTTTTATGATTTCTCTTCTCCATATATCCTTCAGACAATCTGTTCTCACTTTCTCTATCAGTTCTGTGACAGCATGCTGTGCTGGCATTAGGTTTTCTTTACGGATGTCCAATTTATCTCACCCTTCTGTTCATAATCTATTGTTTGATTTGCTCTTGTTCTCTTCTCTCCTCTGATATCTTCATTTGAAATCTGTTTGTACCAGCTTTATTCTGAATTTTCCTGAGACAACTGTTTATAAATATATATATATACTTAATATTCTTAAACTTGTTTGTTATGTTCATTTCTAAATTGAGCAATAGATGTTTATCAAACTATTATACTGTTGTGTCTTTCAACAACAAAATGTCTCTATCTTGCTCAGTCCATGACCATCTTTTATAGAGGATCTAATACCATACTACAGCCTACCTCTTTGCCTCTGCTGCTGTTCATCGGGTAGTCTTTCATATTTGGGTTATCATATATTGAAACGTAAAAATGAGAACACCATACTAATAAAACTATTTAAACCTCTATATAACTGTTCAAATCCTGTAGGATTTCTCCTCTGAAGTTTCTTTGAATGTTCTGCAGTTGCATTTTGCAAATCAAAGTCCCTGAGCCTGTCTTGCGTAGGTTTTCTCTGAGACCGCCACAGTGACCTGTGTTTGAATATCTTGGTCTGCTCATGTCTGACAGAAATAACGTTATGTTGGCATTTACAAGTGATGGTCATAGGTGGAATAAAAAGAAAATTAGTAAACTTGATTGTGAAACCATTTACGGCGCTTAGATACAGGATTCCAGCAAGCAGGGGATGTAACTGCTCAACCTATTTATAAAGTTTATATAATACATTCCCCTATTATTAAATCTAAATTAGATCTATTGGGATTTGGTTATAATGACAGTACTTCAGTGGTACTGATGATCTCATTGTAACCGGAATCTACTTTGTTAAATGCCGCACAGACTAGTATGAAGCAAACAACTACTGTCAAGAACACTACAAATGCCATGATGATGAAAAAAAACAGAAAACAGGAGCAAGAGTGAGAAACAGTTTGCACATTACTCTTATCATGTATCTTATATTTATCTAATGATCTGAACCTTCTTCTTCAGCAGTCTTCAGTTAAGTGGGCATGGATACATTTTGTCGCAAGTTTATACCTTTTAGTGGCATGGATACATTTTGTCGCAAGTTTATACCTTTTAGTGGCATGGATACATTTTGTCGCAAGTGTATACCTTTTAGTGGGCATGGATACATTTTATCGCAAGTTTATACCTTTTAGTGGGCATGGATACATTTTGTCGCAAGTTTATACCTTTTAGTGGGCATGGATACATTTTGTCGCAAGTTTATACCTTTTAGTGGGCATGGATACATTTTGTCGCAAGTTTATACCTTTTGATATGACACATCTCTTTTTGCCATAGGTAGATTTTTAAAATTTCTTAACAATTTTGTTAGGGCTGTGGCCATTTTGGCCTACTATTTTCGATTTGTAACTGCCATGGGTTTTTTTGAAGGAAGTTTTTATGCCGATGTTGAATTATTTAACTTACTTAACAGCAATGTTGCTGTTGATGATCTGATAATGACTTATTATCTTTTTGGCTTCGTGATCGTATAGTGACTTTGATGATTTACTTCACGTTGTGTTTCTTGTACTGTTAATATTATTATTTTTAGACACTTTTGCCTTTCTGAACACTTCCTTATGTAAATATCATGCCTGCAACATACTTTCTTCTTCTTATTTTTTAAACGGCTTATATATATATATTATCCCCCATGTGTTACCGGGACCTCATTATGTGGGAAGTAAAGAATAGTGACAGTGTAACTTCCAGGCATGTCGTAAGAGGCGACTAAGGAGGTTGATCGATGACTTGACAAGCTGTCATTGTAAAAAGCATTGTTATGGAAACAGAGCCATACATTTTAGAAGCAGTGATCTCTGCAATATGTGCCATTTTGGCACGCAATGTTTCTATTTTTGAGATTGTGGTTCTGCCCTATGTGCCGTTTTTGGCGACAATAGATATATATATATTTATATCAGCAATCAGATAAAAACGATGCAGGAAAACACAAATGAACTATCATCAATAGCCAGCAAAATTGGGCTTGAGGTCAATCATGAAAAGACTAAAGTCATGAAAAGTTTAATTCCACAAGTGACAAAATATACATGGAAAACAAACCAGTAGAAGAGATCGATCACTTCATCTATCTTGGAAGTCACATTGATCGAGAAGGGGATACAAGCAAAGAAATTAGAATCAGAATGGCTAAAGCAGCAATGTCTTTCAGAAGCCTTGAAAAGTTGTGGAAATCAAAACTCATTAGCACAAACACAAACTTAGGCTATTCAATCAAATGTACTATCAACCCTTACGTATGCGTGTGAAAGCTGGAAAACAACAAGAGATATAGAAACAAAGTTGAACGCATTCGAAATAAATGTCTAAGGAAAATACTTGGTATAGAATGGAACGAATTCAAACAAACGAGGAATTAGAGAAATCGCCAATCAACCACTAATATCTTCAGTAATAAAGAAAAGACGATGGTCATACGTTGGACATGTGATGAGAAGAGATAATAATCGAATAGCAAAGCAAGCCCTCATATGGGAAACAACAGTAAAAGAAAAAGAGGAAGACCCAGGGAGACACTGAGAAGAACATTGATGAGAGAGGCAAGAGCAGCAGGAATCGGCTCCCTCAATGAGATAGAACTGCTTGCACAGAACAGAGACAGATGGCGAGATTTGATAAAATATCTTTAAAAGAAACTGCTAGAACAAAAATTCATATAGGAGAAGGTGTATCTTGGTCTACGCCCTATGGGCCGGTTACGGCTCGAAAGGTCAATAGATAGATAGATATATATATATATATAAAATTGACAAGGCGAGAGGTGTAATACAACACCAACTTCTGTTTATTACAGGAGTCCAAGGAGTACATAAACCCTGAATACTTAGATTATCTTCTTATTCAAAGTTACACAAGTCACAACTACTTGGTGGTTTGGAACAGCTGCGTATTCACTAATCAGAAATGTATCTATGTACACAACTCAAATAGTTCACATTTCACAATCCTAGCGAGTCTATGACTAACATACATCCCGGAATTTGAAATGTAATCCTATGATTGGTGAAGTTGTTCACATGAATATCCTCCTCTAGCTCATAAATAAATCGCCAATCAACCACTAATATTTTCAGTAATAAAGAAAAGACGATGGTCATATGTTGGACATGTGATGAGAAGAGATAATAACCGAATAGCAAAGCAAGCTCTCATGTGGGAAACAACAGGTAAGAGGAAAAGAGGAAGACCCAGAGAGACACTAAGAAGAACATTGATGAGAGAGGCAAGAGCAGCAGGAATCGGCTCCCTCAATGGGATAGAGCTGCTTGCACAGAACAGAGACAAATGGCGAGATTTGATAAAATATCTTTAAAAGAATTGAAAACTGCTAGAATAAAAAGTTAGATTAGATTGGAAATTTAGAAAAGGAGTATCTTGGTCTACGCCCTATGGGCTGGCTATCACCCAGTCCTTTAAATGGTGTATAAATGACTTGAACATCTGGTAGAAAAGTAAAGGGTGTCCTATGACACATTGTAAAGTAAAAAGTAAAGTAAATAGCCCCATCACACCAACTGGGCTATAGAGGATATGGTGTTAGTGACCATAATAATAAAATAAACCTTCAGCACATGATTTTTTGGGGTAATGTGGTCGGTATTACGCCCGTGCTGCTTTACTTTCCCAGAAAAAAATCACATACCCATTTAAGGCTGGGTGAACTTGGAAGCCGTTGATTAGGATCGAACCTGATCTCTTGTTCTTTGTAGTCTAGTTTACCAACCACTGAGCTATCGGACTCCTAAACTTATAGAGTGGGTAGTGGTTAAGTATAAAAATTCACAGTGCTAGGCCACAGTATTTGGATGTGAGGAGGCCAGTACTGTTAAACTGTGAATGTTATCCTTTCTAACTCATTGAACTTGGTTTATATTTTTCTTTGTTTGGGTTTATTGGGGAGAATCAAGCTGCTATTGAACCCACGTTCACTTTCTCAAGTTAACACATTACCACTATATTTCTGGTACATAGACCACCCTAGAAATATCATCATCATCAAGTACCGGGCCTGCAGGTGTAGGTGATCATGTCTCTCCACAACTTTTGATCTCGACAGTTATTTATCATTTCTGTTGTTGACCTTCTGCCAAGCCATTCTCTTAAGCTGTCTGGTATTTTTTCTCTTTGCTTCCCTCTATTTCTTCATCTCTGAATTTTCCCAGTTGTTACAATATATTCCAGTTGTTTTTCTTCTCATTACATGGCCAAAAATTATGATTGTTTCTTCCTAATAATGGAAATTAGCTCTCTTCTTGCTTTGGCCTCTTTCAGAACGTTTTCATTACTCTTCTTAGCTGTCCATGGTATTCTCACATTCTTCTGTAAAACCACATTTCTACAGACTCCAATGATTTTCTTGTCTGTTGTCCTATTATCCATGATTCACATCCATATGTTAAGACTGATTCTACATAAGATTTAAGAACTCTTTTTCTTGTTTCGATTGTCAAAAATGAATTGCATAGTATCTCCCTCATTTTTTGGCAAGCTGCTTTTGCCTGAGCCATTCTGCATCTCACCTCTTTTGTACATCTTCCATCTGAGGTTAACAAAGTTCCCTGATATTTAAATTCATTTCCTAGAAATATACCAAAGCATGAAGGTTTTTTTGAGACATCAAAGACTTTGAACATGATGACAAAATAAATGGGAGATCTGACTAGAGGTAGAGATTCTTTCAGATGGGCTGTGGTGAGTACAATATTGTGCAAGGACATGTTACCTGCTGATGATAATGATACTTTTTTTTTCCTGTCAGTTATTGCAATTTTATGACAGTTGTCAGCTTATTTTTCTTTTTCAGGTTTGGGATCACAATATTCTTTTGACAAGAAATGATGACCAAATACACAGTGGGATCATTTTCAATAGTTCATACAAATGTTGTGATGAATGCATTGGCAGTAAAGAAACAAGCTACACAGGTAGGACTCTTTCAACTTTTATTTTGTGTACTTTGTACAATTAATATGAACTATCCATTAACATTTTTAAAATGTAAGAATAGCAAAGTCAGCATTGGGAGCCTCTATGGCTGAGTGGTTAGTGTGCTCCTTTCCTGATTAGAAGGGTCCAGATTCAATCCCCAGAAGTGGCGGGATTTTTCTTGGACCAACAAAGCTCTGGGGTTCACCCAGCCTCTAAAAATGGGTACTGGAGATTTTTCTGGGAAGTAAAGGTGGCTGGCATGATAATGACCACATCACCCAACAATGTACCGTAATCATAGAAAAATATGGTCACTAACATCATATTCCCTATATGCCAAGAAAGGCGTGGAGGGAACCTTTAAAGTTAGCATTGGCTATCAGAAATCTTGAAACAATATGGAAGTAAAAAATCCTAATCATAAAAACAAAGCTCAAAATATTCAGCTCTGTCATCTGCCTTTGTTTATGCAGAGAGCTGGGAAACTATGAGAAATAGAGGAAAAATTATTAAATTAAAAATAACCAGGAAATTATTGAGAACACCACTGACGAGAGAAAAGACAACAGACATTGACTATCTTATTGAAATTAATAATTTTGCGCAGAATATGGATTTAAGGCGAAGTGCCCTGTAATACTATGTGGCATCTGATGGCACTGGAAAATGTAAGATGTAGATTCATTAACAACAACAATGAAATAGCGGGAATACAGTCAGTTTAACAGAATGGACATCAAATAACAAGTGAAACTGATAAAATAAATTACAAACTGGAAATATGAATTTAAAGAATTAATCTTATTGCACAGAGAAGATTAATAGGTGCTGAGTCCTTCTCAAAACACGCTCAAATTATTTACACTGATAGCTCCTGTAGCATACTGTTAGTATTCACTCAATCCTTTCAGTTGCTCCATTCCACTTGAACCTAGCCTGTATCCTAATTCACCAATAATTATCATAATTAACTACACCACCATCAATTACCGTATCTGTTTTCAATAAATGAATGTAAATACGTTTCAGTATCTCTTTCTTGTAAAGTTTTAAAGCTACCACTTTATGTGAAAAGCCTTAATGCTCTTTTATTACCAGAGACTCATGAGTGACCAAGACTGTAGATCCAAACAAGGTCTGATGCCTCAAAATATTCAATCCATTTGTAATGGAACCATCCATTCTGCAAACTCACCATACATAAATTGAGTGTCGCAATAACTGCTTTCTTGAAATGGATTTCAGTTCAAAGTGGCAACAAAGTAACAATAAAATCAATATTTAATTCTTTCTGTACGTTTCACTGCACTGTGTGCCAAGCCGATTTTGGCAGCGTACGTTTTGCTGCATAGTGCGCCACGCTTAATTTGATTAGTGTGAAAGCCATCAAACCATATTCTTTTTACATGTGTCTTGTATCATCTTGATATTAGTGAAATCTAATACCTTGTTCAATTATCTAAAAATTCATATATAATATGTTATATGTTAGATAAATATAAATATGTAGATTGATTCTTAAAACCATGAAAATTTGTTCTCTGCATCTTTTCCATTGCGTTGATAAAAAGCTTCTGTACGGAAAGAGTTAACAACAAATCCACACATCAACACCACACCCCCTCCCCCCCCCCCCCCCCTCCCCCAATTCCCATTATTTTGTTATAACATCTTTGACAAATAATATATATAAAATAACTTCTTCTTCTTCTCCATTATACCTTTAAATATCAATATTAAATTAATTCAAAGAAAGCATTCATCAGCTCAAGACTGGTAACATCTCCTTACGGGTTGTCCTGGTACAGTAGATAGCCACAAGAGCCTTCTCTGTTCATCATATGTTGGGCATGATTGTAGAAGACATTCAGCAATCATTTGCTTGTGCCACAGTCACATTCCTTAGAGGTTCCTTTCTGGAGGGTGTTGAAAAGGTGATACTTCTATCTGTTGTGGCCAGTCCGGATTCTAAAAATTGTTGATTGTTTATTTCTATTGAGCTGGTAGTAGGCATAATTGTTCTGGTAGTCCTGGTGTTCTGTATTCCATTTGTTTATGTATTTGTCCCTTTCAAACCTCTTTGATTCCTCATCAATTATTGTTGTATCTGGTTGGTGTAATTTACCGTTTTCCCCTGCCAACCTGTCTGCCTCATGTTTCCAGAAATATTGCTGTGACGTGAAATCCACGGAATCACAGTTCTGTATTTCTGGCAGAGCTTGTAAAATGTTTATCTGAGATCATTCATATTCTTATATACAGTAATATAAAATATTAGGCACAAGTGGTCACCTAAAGCACCATATGTGGTGATTATTGTTTGGTGGTTTTTGACTCACTTCATACAGTTGTTTAGCATTCTCAGGCATATTGTATTTTAGTCCAAGAACAATGAGTGCTGAATATGAAGTGTGTACCTCTTTTATCTGTAGTCACTAAAAGAAGAGAAAAATGTGAAACTGTAAGGTAGATTAGATGAGATTTTCTGGACACTAAGCTGTAGACAAAGGAGTTACAACTGTTAAACAGTCAAAAAAATGCAGAAAAAAATTATTTACTCAAAGCTGTCACAAAGTACACTTGAAACAGAAATGGCATAATAACAATTATGGAATGAAAGTCATAATCTATATTAAAGGTCTACTGAGGACATGATGTCGGATTCAATCCCAGCTGTTGGCTTCTAGGTTCACCCACACTTAAATAAGTATTGCATTTTGTGCGGAAAGAAAGACTGCGATGGTGTAGTAGTTCTAACAACTTTACTCAAAAATGTGGCAATGGTAAGAAAAAATATATGGATATTAATATTATATTCACTATATGCCATATACCAGTTCCCTCACCAAGACTGAGCAACTTGTCCAGAACAGAGTCATGAGATACAGTGCTGGTCCTGTGCAAGGTCTGATGCTTGATTGTCAGACACAGACAGTCTAGAATTTCTTCCCCATGTGCCATCTTCAGCTCAAAAGGACAATAGATAGATAGATCATAGAATGTGACAAGTTCTTTCCTTATGGTAAAAAGTAGTTTACTTAATTTTTTTCTGAATTAAAACTCATGGTCTTCAGGAAGCCAACTGTGGACATCCTATATTGAGTTCTGTGTATTTCTTCCTCTTAATTTGCATACTGAGTTGTGATGCACTGTGTTTTCACCGTTAAAGCAACATTTTTTAAAAACTGCTTTTTTATAATATTGCTTCACCAATCTGCAAGACAGCAATAGTTTGTTGTCAGAGTTGTCTCACTAAGAAAAGCTGCCATCATTGAATGAGTCATTCCTACTCTGATTTGTATCAAATTTTGATGCTTTGCATATGTAGTAATCTTGTTTAGGTCTTTTTTATAAAAATGAACTGCAGCAAAAACAACTAACGTGCATTTTAAAAAAATGTAATATTCAGGACTTTCTTGTTAGAAACATACAAAGCCAAAGTGGCAAGATAATTAGTGCACTCTGCTGCTGACAAGCTGGTTGACTTCGAGCAAAAGCTGTTTTTTTTTAATTTTTAAATTACAGCATTACAAGGTTTGCACAGGGTTATACAAATCAAAACAATTGGAGGAATTTAATAACCAAGAAGTCTAGTGACACACAATAATTCACAAGCAGCAGAAACAGACTCAAGATACAACAAAGCTTTTCAAATCATTGAACAATTTTCACTATTGCTGTTCAAGAAGGAGATAACACTAGAAGCAAAATTGACGCAACAAACAATCTTCATCCTAATGTTGTGCTACCAATGACAGATCTGGATGCTAGACCCAATAACAATAAGAAAAATAACCACCACCGAGATGAAATGTGTTAAGTGAATGACAAGAAACAGCCTGAGAGATAAGATCAGAAATGAAGAACTGAGTAAAAAAAAAACTAGGAATAATTCTGAACGTTGAAACAACAGAAAAAATGGTTTGGCCACGTAATAAGACAAAAAGCTCAAAACACAACACAAAGAGCCTTTAATAAACATCGCAAGAACACCAGCCTTAAGGGTTGACCACAAAAAAGATGGGTAGATAGAATATTAGAAGCACTAGGAAATATATCAGCAGCAGAGGCCAACAGAAGAGCAAAAGACTGCAAAAAATTTTTTAAACAACATTAAAAATTCCCCACCATGCTGAAAGGCAAATGAGAAAGGAAAGAAGAAGAATAATAAGAAGAAATACAGTGAGGACCAGAAATTATTTTTAAGGAAATGAAATTGCCTGATACAGATTTTCATGAAGAACTGTATGAGCTAAAAAAAAAATTATGAACGATGGATGTAAGTAAATATTTATTATGTAAATTTATGTGTTACAAGTTTATTTATTTTGTTTACTTCATATAGAAATACTATGTGTGTTTTAAGAAAATTAAGACATTTATTTTGTAAATACTGTTTTTAAGGTGGATATATTCAACTTCAAGAAAATGACCGTCTGCATGTTGAGGTGTCCAGTGATGGTGTGGTCTATTTTGACAAGGAAGGAAGTTACTTTGGACTTTATATGCTGAACTGAAACTTTAACATAATCACTCTTTTCTCCTAAATAGAACTTGTAAAGATTAGATTTCTAAAAATAAGGTGATGACAGATATTCCCTCAGAAAACTGACCTATTTAACTAGACATACGCTCAACTGGATCTTAAATAAAAAAGAAGAGAGGTACAGATTATCCCCTTTGTAAGAATGGTCATCATCATCGAGTGCCTTCTCTGCAACGAAGGTTGGCTACCATGGATCGCCATTCTACTCTGTTTCTTGCTTTGATGGTGCAGGCTGTCATAGATTGACTTGACCATCTTTTGATGTTACTCGTCCATGTTAGTCTTGGTCTGCCTTTGCCTCTTTTACCTTGTATTTTTCCTTCCAATATTACTTTTAGTAGGCTGTTGTGTCTTTTAACATGCCCCAAAAATTTCATTTGTCTTGTCTTAATTGTATTTAGTAGTTCTCTTTTTATTTTCAGTTGTTTTAAAACTTTATCGTTTGTTATCTTTTGTTTCCATCCAATTCTACCTATTCTTCTATAAATCCCCATTTCAAAGGCTTCAATTTTCTGTTCTGATTTCTTGTCTAATGTCCATGTTTCTGCACCATACAGGAATATTGAGAAGACGTAACATTTTGCCATTCTTAGTTTCAGCCCTGTTGATATTTGCTTTGTTGTTAGTATATTTTTCATGGCATTAAAATTACTTTTTGCCATACCTATTCTTTTGTTTATTTCAGTTTTACATTTTCCATCATTGGTTATAGTATGTCCCAGGTAGTTGTAACTCTGGACTGTCTCCAGATGTATTCCCTCAACTGTGATATTTAATTGTAGGTCTTGAGAATTTTCTTTGTTTATGATCATAGTTTTAGTCTTTTTGATATTCATTTCTAGTCCATATTTTTTGCTTGTTATGTTTATCACATTAAGCAATTGTTGTAGGTCTTTAGGATTTTCTGCTAGTAGAACAGTATCATCAGCATATCTCAGGTTATTGATTATCTTTCCATTAATGTTTAGGCCTGGTATCTCTGAGATGTTTTTAAAGATTTGCTCAGTGTATAGATTGAACAAGCTTGGTGATAGGATGCATCCTTGTCTTACTCCTCTTTTTATGTCCATGGGTGTGGAGTTCTCCTTGTTATATTTTAGATTACCTTGAATGACTGGAATGTATGACATAATTTAATAAATTTCCCCACTAAACAAAATAAATGTAGAGATGGTCATCGCTCCATAAGATGTTCTATGTTTTTTATTAGTGACAACAATAATAAGGTTTATTTGTTATAAGGATCATCATTACTGCACACCAGACATAGATGCTCGAATGTCCCCCTTGAGAAAATCCAAGGAGAATCCTGGCCTATGTGCATCAACTCCATATCACTGCCTGGGATCTGTCACTGCTTCTGGTGGGTTTTGAACCGGGTATTTCCTGTGCTGAGATCGATGTTTTAGACTACCCAGCTCCACTGAGTAATAGTATTAAGGTGCACAAGTGAACATTAAATGGTGGAACATAACTTTCAATAAAATGATATCACAAGAAGAAACTGGAGAATTACTCAATGACTGATATAACAAAGATGAGATGACATTCATTCTAATGGCATCAAAAATAAGTGGGAGGAGATGGCACTAAAAAAAAAAACATCATAAATAAGTATTGGAAGGGAAGGAATGACAGTTAATATAAAAGTACCAGACCATAGTACGTAAGTGCCAACAAAAGAGAAGTAGAGAAATGCCAAAAATAAAGGGAGGGAAGTATGAAAGTAGGAACCATCTTTAGGCACCATTTAGTTTTGGTTTTCCCCATACAATGTCTATGATAAATATATATTTGGGTCCAATTATTTTTTTTTATCTAAACTTAATCCTTGGCATTGCAAAGGCAAAGAAGTTCTTTTCTATTTTCGACTGCTAAGGAAGGGTTCTCTTGTGTGCCGAACTTGAACACAAGAGAATTATGTTTCCAATCCTAGAGGGCAAGACACTAGTCTTCCTACCCTAAGATCAGAAGCCACTAGGAAAAAAACCTGATAGCTCTATTTTTTTTTAAAGAGTAAATTTTTTAAGGTGAGATGTGAGCCACACTTCAATATTGCTGCAATCTCCAGAACAAAACATAAAAACAGATCATCAATGTTGGAGAACATAATTAAATGAAGAGGGTGAAGAATGTAGCAATAACAGGCATAATTGATAACAAGGAGTTAATGGATTATAAAACAGCTGAATATGACTACAAATTAATTCACAATCATCAAGTACCGGGCCTGCTGGCGTAGGTGATCATGTCTCTCTACAACTTTCAATCTCGACAGTTATTTATCATTTCTGTTGTTGACCTTCTGCTAAGCCATTCTCTTAAGCTGTCTGGTATCTTTTCTCTTTGCTTCCCTCTATCTCTTTGTCCCTCAATTTTCTCAGTTGTTACAATATATTCAAGCTGTTCCCTTCTCATTACATGGCCAAAGAATTCACAATCAGAAATAGTAAATAAAAGTAGGCACAGAAAGTTTATTATCAACTTTGCAACCAATATGACCCAGAAAGAAGAAAGAGAGATAACTAAATCCAATATCTGTATCTACATTAAGAATAGATGAACTGAAATAGGGCTATATGTTATAGGAGACCTATATGTTACAATAAATATAGATCATATAATGACAATGATAGCCAGATGTTCTATAGTAATATTATGTGACATAATCTGAATTTTTAGACTGACATACATTTGTAATGTTAGAAAAAAAATGACTTGAAGTTAAAACACCTTCCACTCTACAATTTGAACCATATATTTTATTTGTATCAACAGTATAAAACTGTAAGCAAAGAATATCTTTATTCATATATTTATCTTCTTCTGTTTATTTTCTGAACTAGTTGTATTGCACTGTGTTCTGCACCTTGTAGTTCAGCACTCTAGCATGCATCTGGGGTCCTAATGGAGCATGGAGAGTATCATAAGGTACCTAAGGTCTCTTAGCTTCTTCTGCTCAAGCCTACCTCACCTTCTCGTGGTGGACCCTGTTTACTCCAGTAATCCATCTGAAAGTTACAGGTTTAATCACAAGTAGGCAGTTGGATGGGATAACAAACGAGGTTCAGGCGAAATCAAACATCCAGCCAGCTGGAATAAAGATGAATCAATTATTCTATTAAGAAACACTAGAGTTGAAATACTTGGCCAGAAAGTTCACCAGAAAACACAGTATCATGCAATCCATTCTTCATGGAAAATCTACCATCAGATAATTCTTGTACTGGTTCTCACACTATGCAACACACATATGATCACAAAGATATATAAACTGGACTCATCTGTCCCTTAAATAATGATTTTTTGATGCACCTTCAAAGAGTACAATTATTCTACTCTAATTTTATGTATTTTGCTGCACTCTCTGACTTGAGAAAGTCAAGACTTGTCTTTTCTTTTATTTTACATTTATAGATGTGACTCCCTCTCCCACATCTTCACAGTTTCTTGTACGATGGTTTAGCCAAAGGCTAAATGTTAGAGATATACATATGTTGTATAGACCTATCTATATATTTTTTTGCAACATTTAAAAATTATTTTATGAATGCTGTGACCTAAAAAGATACATTGAATTATTGTGTACATGGCATATATTGATTAAAAGCTCTTAAATTATTTTGTGGATATTGTTGTTGAATAAGTTGTAATTCTATAGCTGATGTAGATACCATTGATATAATAAGAATTGATGCAAGAGACAGTACAAATAATAGACATGTTAGTAAAGAATTTGGACTAGATGGTCAAGAACCTCCGTTCAATATGGCAGATAGGCAGCAAGAATCATGAGACAGCCGGAGAGAGAGAGATTACTTGTAACAACAAGTCTGGATAACTCTGAAACGGTTGCAATACGGTTCGTGAATACATATTTTTGTTTCAGACAATATTAGGCATGACATGTATCTTTATAGCAGCGTCTGAGTACATCTCAATAAGTCATAACATGTATTGTGTATGTTTTTTATATCTTTCTAATCTAACGTTGCTGTGGCTGTTAGAAGACAGTTAATGTTAATAGTATACAGTACCTTTGTAATCACCGTGGTTCTCACGCTAACTACAAGTCATCATAAGGAATTAACCTAAGAATGTTTTGTCTGTCCAATTCTCTGCCTAGAGGGCTTGAATGAGCTTCTTTTTATGCCCTTTTGTTTTCATCTGAATCAGGTAAATTTGCTTTATTTATCTTAAAATGGCTTTTGCCAATACTGCTCTTTTGTTTATTTATGATGTTAATAGTTTACTTCAAATAATTATTATACTCCAGTGTTTTTTTTAAATGTTAATTATTATTTTAATGATGCTTGAGAGTAATTGTACTAAATTTGGTCAATTAAAAATTATTTGGAAATATACAAACATATATAAAGTTGCATCCATTGAAGTGGCATGGTCTAATTTTAACAAAATACCAATGAATTGATTGTCTAGTTTTGTACTTTATTTTAATGTCTTTTTACAGAGAGATGTAGATATATAGATGTCTTGACATTGAATGAAGTAGAGACAGTTGTCAGGCTCATGGCCAATAACAAAGCTACAGGTAAAGATGATATAACATTTGAGACGCTAAAAGCAATTGATATCCACAACCTTAAATATTTACAAGAACTGTTCAATAGAACAAGGAAAACTGAAGAGCTTTAGACCAAAGTGGAAAAAGGATATCATTGTCAAAATGTAAAAAAAAGGGGGCAATTTCAAGTATGGCAACAAGTGGAGAGGAATGACTCTACTATCAGTTGCCTCTATTCTGCAAGATAATCATGAACAAAATCAAAGATGGCGTAGACATTGTTATGTGTGAAGAACAAGCAGGATTTAGGAAAGGGAGATGCTGCCTTGATCATATTTTCATCTTAAGAATTATAGTAAAGTAACATGAGAAAGCAGTAATCATTTGTTCTAAACTTGACTTCAAAAAGTCTTTCTACAGCATGCATAGAGACTTATTGTGGAACATACCGAGACAACATACACACCACAAAAAATCACATCATCAATAATCTTAATCAATGCAATCTTACAGTAATCAATTATTTAAAAAACGTAATAGATGACGGTCTGATCATCGCTGTCTATTTCAGTGGCGATTTTCTGATCGATCACCGTAAACTATTTGCTTACATTTAGATTAGCTGGCGGCCAGACCAGCCTCGTCGTCTTTTACGTCTGGGAAAAACTTGTTGCGGCCATTCTTGGTAAGAGTAATAAACTTAGGCAAGATAATTTTTACTTTCTTAAAAATTATCGTCCAAAACACCTGGTTATATTGCAAGCCTTCTCAGATTAGCAGGCGGTATTGTCGACTGGCTTACAAAACCTTGGTATAAAAAGATGATATCTATTAAATCGCTTTTTATTTCTGAATTATGTGACAAGCAGTTGAGTGCAATAAGCTTTTACAATTATTAATTTATATTTAACACATTCGATCTTTATGGATCACGTACAAAATGAATTTTGCTAAAAATTGTAATAAATGAGGATAAATTAGGCAATTAGCTTTCATTACTTTCAAGACTACAAGGACACTCGACAAAACTTCACGCTGATAAGAAAAAAGGATTTATCTTATTCTCAAGTACTAAAAAAATTAATTAATTTTATGAGATAGCCAAAATTGGCATAACTCTTCAGTAACATTCAAGATGAGATGGGTTGCGGGCTTCTCACAACATTTCGTTAATGATTGCTATATTGGAAAACGACATACTATTGGCGAGGAACTAATTTTACTAGCTATAAGGGAGGTAATACGCTCTATATACTACACAAGCCAGCGTCATACATTGCTATGAAACTTTCCTTGAGCAATAAACTGTGCAAAGAAGAATTGATGAAATGGTTCCGGATATTGAAGATTCAATATGTAAATATTCAATAACTCTCAGTTTCCTGGATGAAGAATACCCACAAGACCTATGGATCCGTGTGTACACAGATGGATCAGCACAGAATGCAGTAAAGAATGGGGGAGCAGGTGCATATATAGAGTACCCAAATAACACTAGGGATATGAATAAAATAGCAACAGGGAAATATTGTCACAATTATGATGCAGAAATACAAGCAATAAAGTTGGCAATAGAAAAACTGCTGAACAGTAATCTTAACCCACAGCCTGTAGCGTTTTTGACAGATGCAAGATCAGTACTCCAGGCACTACAGTCCAGAAAATTACCACATCTGCAGACCTTATTGGCTGAACTCTGCAAGCACCACAGGGTTGCCCTGCAGTGGATCCCGTCTCACTGTGGAATACCAGGAAATGAGAAAGCAGATCAGTTGGCAAAGAAAGGTTCAACAGGCACACAACTAGATACACCAGTTACATACCATCATAAGAAACAGATAATCAAATCAATCAGAGGACCACAAGCCCCAAATCAGAATGCCTTTCATAATATGAATAGATATGAACAAGTTATCATTATACACCTAAGAACAGGACACAATCGACTCCATAGTCACATGTATGCAAAATTCAAGATCGGCACATCAACTACTTGTACATGTGGACAGGCACCCCAGACTGCTGAACACATACTTCAAGACTGCAGTGAATATAGTAAGTAAAAAGTAAAGTACCCCCGTCACGCCAAGTGGCGTATAGGGAAATATGGCGTTAGTGACCCTATATTTTATAGGATAAAGGATATGAATATAAAAAAAGACTAAAACTATGATCATAAACAAAGATAATTTACAAGACCTACAATTAAATATCAAAGTTGAAGGAATACATCTAGAGACAATCCAGAGCTACTACTACCTGGGACATACTATAACCAGTGATGGAAAATGTACAACTGAAATAAATAAAAGAATAGGAATGGCAAAAAGTAATTTCAATGCCATGAAAAATATACTAACATCAAAACAAATAACACCAGGGCTAAAACTAAGAATAGCAAACTGTTACATCTTCTCAACATTCCTATATGGTGCAGAAACATGGACATTAGACCAGAAAACAGAACAGAAAATTGAAGCCTTTGAAATGTGGATTTATAGAAGAATAGGTAGAATTGGACAGAATGAAAAGAAAACAAACGAAGTTTTAAAACAACTGAAAATGAAAAAAGAACTACTAAACACAATTATAGAGCAAGACAAATGACATTTTTTGGTCACACAAGTCTAATAAAAGTAATATTAGAAGGGAAAATACGGGGTAAAATAGGCAGACCAAGACTAACATGGACGAGTAACATCAAAAGATGGACTAGTCAGCCTATGGCAATCTACACCATCAAAGCAAGAGACAGAGTGGAATGGCGCTCCATGGTACCCAACCTTCGATGCGGAGAGGGCACTCGATGATGATGACGATGATGTGTTTTACTAGCCATCTTGATTGATTGCAAAACTGGCATAGTTTATTTGACAGAATTGTTTAATAAATTTAATGAAACAAATCTGCAGCTCAAACAAACCAAAAACTGTTATGTTTGTGGCAAAACGTCTTCTGTGCAAACGTAATATTGTACGAGAGGAATTCAACCAGTTTCCAAATTTATCAACAGTGGGAAAAACATGATTACATGCTTACCAATTGTCATTACTTTTAGTTTAGGCTCTCCTTTCTGACTTCGTTCAACGATCTGAAGATATTCTTGTAATGAACATTTTTGTTTAGGTTTTGACCCTTTTTTCAAGTACAAACACAAACGAACCTCTAAAACTGTGAGAAGAACTGATAAACTCTCTCTCTTTCTCTCTCTCTCTCTCTCTCTCTCTCTCTCTCTCTCTGCAATCAAGACTCAATCAGAGTAGGATTCCAGACTCTCTCATGAAGTCAGCTGTCAGTTTAACGCCAGAGTGACAAAAGACAATCCCAGTGACACGGATGTCGTCTTCGCCCTTGTGATCCGGGGAGTTGAAGTGGTAAGACACTGGAGTACCAGTATTCTGTTGGACATCTCGTAGATGTTCACAAAATCTTTCCGCTAATCTTCTCCCAGACTCACCAATATAAGTCATGTGGCATCGTTGGCATATGATGGCATAAATGATGTTGCGGGACACAGATGTGAAGCCATGCTTGATCTCGAACCATAACATGCCATTTTTCTATTTTTTTATTTTTTTCCTCCATTACTTTTAGTAGACTGCTGTGTGTATTGACATGCATCAAAAATCGCATTTGTCTTGTTTGAATTGTATTTAGTAGTTCAATTTTCATTTTTAGTTGTTTTAAGACTTCATCGTTTGTTTTATTTTCTTTCCATCCAGATCTACTTATTCTTCTATAAATCCACATTTCAAAGGCTTCAATTTTCTCTTCTGTTTTATTGTCAGTAGAGGTTATTCTTCTTATTGTTCTTGCATCTAGGGTCCAAGACTAAACATTCACCTATCTGTCTACCTACCTACCCACCCACCTACCTACATACCTATCTATTGACCTTTCGAGCCGTTGCCGGCCCATATGGCATAGACCCAGATACTTTTTCTCTTATCTAAATTTTTATTCTAGCAGTTTTCAATCCTTGTAAAGATCTTTTATCAAATCTCGCCATTTGTAAATCGACAGATTTTCTGCCTGTTCCTAGCCAGCGCATTTCGCTTAATCCTAATATATCTGGGCCATATCTATCCATCTCGTTCGCGACTATTGATTGTTTCGTCGACGCGGTCATTGTTCGTACATTACATAATCATATTTTTGTTGTTGTTTTGCAGCCGAAAATACTATAAATATCATATACTGCTAATTTGCACATTCTGTATCAGGTTCTAGTTTCATTAACAAAAGCGTTTTTACGATAGCGGCTTGTTAAATCTCTGATCAATGGTTCTATATCAAGCAGGAGAAAAACAAAACCTCCATTCTGGATCCAACTGGAAACACCTAAACAGAATACAAATGATTACATCCCCGCAGTATATGGCCTATATGTCAAGCTGGTCTACATGCTCAAGAAGATGCCATTCAAACATGAGGAGGCGAAGGCGCGCCTCCCAGCACCAGAGCTGGAAGTTGTCAGCGACCCACAGCTGATGACTTGCGCCAGGATCGGTGAACCAGAACCATCCAGACCCTGCTCCACCTCTCCGTGGGGCCTCTAGTAACTGATTAACCTCTCTAGTCTGGCCAAGAGAGCAGGGATCGAAGAGGGAAGACAACCCGGTACTCAAAAATGTCGTGCTGAAGTCGGATGTGTTGGGCCAAAAGGTGCAAATATAACAGTTATACTGCAAACCACAACACAACGCAATCACGCCCACTTAACGTCCTTTTAAGGACGGATGACGAAGAGGAATTCTACTGTCTAAGAATACTCTAGAATACTTTAGTCATGGGGGGAACACAAGCAAGCAAGCAGCAAGCAAACATGTGAACTATACATAATATAAATCTAAGTACAAAAATGCGACTCACAACATAGCCAACTTGCAGACAAACTTATAGGTATATCTACTTATGATGACCCAATGCTAACGATGAAATTGACAGAAGCAACTCTTCGTTGTGTGTTAAATACTTAGCACAGCCACTACTCTTCTACCGTGTACATCTAGACAACCATTTCTCTTCTACCGTGTTCATCTAGACAACCATTTCTCTTCTACCGTGTTCATCTAGACAACCATTTCTCTTCTACCGTGTTCATCTAGACAACCATTTCTCTTCTACCGTGTACATCTAGACAACCATTTCTCTTCTACCGTGTACATCTAGACAACCATTTCTCTTCTACCGTGTTCATCTGACACCATTTCTCTTCTATCGTGTTCATCTAGACAACCATTTCTCTTCTACCGTGTTCATCTGACAATTACCTCTCTTCATTACCCACACTTAACCATAAATTATGAAACTGTCATAAAAATTACCACATTAAAACGTCAAATTCTTCCAAATTTGACATTTTGCCATAGTCAAACAATACCCCCCCCCCCACCCCCCTTTCCATGTGCCTTCCAGAGTACTATTTCCGGCGACCCCTGCATGTTGGATTTGTTTTTAATGATGTAGGATTGGATTATTTTTTATGATTTAGGATTATGTGTGTGCGTGCGTGCGCGCGCGCGTGTGTTCATTTCATGTGATACATCGTTTTTGCGAAAAGAATTTTTTTTTCTGTGACTAGAGAAATTTCCTAGACATTTCATCGGCAGACATCAAACAACCATCTGCTGTAGAAAATGTAGGGAGCAGAACTCAGTCGTGGTCAAAGCGGAGGTCAACGCTTTCATCTGGGATAACACCGAGGAGGAAGATGCAGACATCTATATACGACATCAAAGGAGTGCATGGGCAATTACAGCACGCTCGGTAGGCAGAATAGTCAAAGAAGACAGTGGTGGATACGTCATGACCACGAGCAGCATGACGATGGAGGTGATGTCTGTGACCAAGGCATTCATCTGATTAGTTATTGAGTTATTTGCGGGTCATCATCATTGCACTCCGAACATGTACATAGATGCTCAGATCCTCTCCTCAGCAATTCCCTCCGTGTCCAGCGACTGACGACTCAAGTTCTATGTTGGTTGATAAGTCTTCTTACACGGCCACTAAGTTTCTCATTTCTGGCTGTGCCCATCTTAACTCCCATTTCCATCATCCGAAGAAGTGACGTGCATCTGTGTTTGTCGAAGTCCTGTGCTCTTCCCACATCTCGGAGGGCGTTTATGATGTCCGCCCGATCCATTGGTTGCCCGTCCTCAACGACAGCGCAACTAGCCAACCTGTCCGCTTTTTCATTTCCACGTACTCCCTCCCGCATGTCCAGGGAAATAGACAAAGGTGACCTTACGTATTTTGGATTTCTGCAACGACTCTACCCATTGCATGCGTACAGAGCCCGCCTCCACTTTTTTTAATCAGGCTCATCGAATCACTCAGTATACATGCGTGGGTGCAGTCTTGTGACTAACCATTTGAATGCCTTGGTCACCGCCATCGCCTCCATTGTCATGCTACTCGTGGTCATGACATATGCACCATTGTCTTCCTTGACTATTCTGCCTGCCGAGCGTGCTGTAAATACCCATGCACTTCTTTGGTGTCGTCTTACAGATCCGTCTGTATATATGACTGCATCTTTCAGTGTTATCGCAGATGAGACCGTTGACCTTGGCATTAACCACGACCGGGTTCTGTTCCCTACTTTTCCTGTCGAGTGTGACAATACACGAGAAAGTCCCATTGAATAACGTAGGCACCGGTATCCACTCCTCACCAACGCTGATATTGGTAAGCCCACATACCTGTTTGATGACATCATCTGATTAGTGTCACAAGGCTACATACAAGCTTGTATACTAAGTGATCCGATGAGCATGATAAGAAAAGTGGAGGCGGGCTCTGTACGCATGCAATGGGTAGAGTCATTGCAGAAGTCAAACATATGTAGGATCACCTTTGTCTACGTCAGAGGATATGCAGGAGTACGGGGAAATGAAAGAGCTGGCTAGCTGTGCGGTCGTTGAAGACGGTCAACCAATGGATCGAGCGGACGCGCTCAATGCCTTCCGAGATATGGGAAGAGCACATAACTTTTACAAACATGAGTCCACTTCACTCCTTCGGATGAAAGAGATGGGAGTTAGGATGGGCACAGCCAGGAACGAGAAACCTAGTGGGCTTGTTAAAAGACTTATCAAACAACACAGAACCGGAGTCGTTAGTCGCCTGACACTGCGGGGCATGCTGAATAGGTGATCGAAGCACATATGGACATGTTCGAAGTGCAATGATGATGACCCGCAAATAACTCAATAACAATAACTCAATAACTAATTTGTGTAGCATCTCTGAGTTTTCTTATGCTTACAAAATGTGCACCGGTACTGAGCAAAGAATGCGAAAGAAAAGAACATTGAATTAGATGAATTTCTTCGCTCATCTCCTCCTAGTTTTGTAAATTACACGAACCACACCGTATAATCAAACGAGCAGACGTGTTCCAAAAGACAGATGCTGACATAGGTCTCAAAACATTCAAGTGTTGGAGAGGTGGGAAAATACATTATTTTACACGTAATTTATTTATTATTTTAATAAAATATAGCAGGGTGGCCTGTAACTATAAGTTTTATATAAATTGACAAACAATTGAATTTGAATATTCATATATTACATTACTCTTTTAATTTTAAGCACTAACGTGCAGTAGTCACGCAGTGTGAGTGAGTAGTGAAGGAAGTCGACTGAGTTGAGTAGTTCTAGTTCTTGAGTTCTTCCTTGCTAGCCTGCTAGCTATCATTCGTCAAATTAAATTTGTTTTTATTTCTATTCGGCATTCGGTGCAATCATTAAAATCAATTTAATCGATAACATTTGTTTAATTAAAAATATAAATAATTGTAATTCATGTTACTGTCATTTTCTCACTCAACACTGCAATTTACACACTCAAACCGTAAAAGTCTATGTCAATAGGCAACAGTGACACAACAGCAGCTGACCAGTCAGAAGAGAAAAAACACTTTGCAGCAGGACAGGATACAGTCTACACAGACCACTTACTTTGAAGTTAGATCAGGATCATGTGTAAGTTAGACGGGCGTGTACTATCCCCCCAACTGTCTATTATATTATCATCATCATCTCATCAAGTACTGGGCCTGCTGGCGTAGGTGATCATGTCTTTCCACAACTTTTTATCTTAACAGTTTTTTATCATTTCTATTGGTGACCTTCTGCCAAGCCATTCTCTTAAGCTGACTGGTATCTTTTCTCTTTGCTTCCCTCTATCTTTTTGTCCCTTAATTTTCCCAGTAGTAAAAAAGTAAAGTACCCCCGTCACACCAAGTGGCGTATAGGGAATATGGTGTTAGTGACCATAAATTTTACAGACCTTTGGCACATTATTTTTGGGGTAATGTGGTCGGTAATACGCCCGCGCCGCTTCACTTTCCCAGAAAAAAATCCGGTACCCATTAAAGGCTGGGTGAACCCGGAGGCCGTCGGTTGGGATCGAACCCTACCCCTTGTCCTTTGTAGTCCAGTTCACTAACTACTGAGCTATCGCAGCTCTCAATTTTCCCAGTTGTTACAATATATTCCAGCTGTTCCCTTCTCATTCATCATCATCAAGTACCGGGCCTGCTGGCGTAGGCGATCATGACTTTCCACAACGTTTTATCTCAACAGTTATTTATCATTGCTGTTGTTGACCTTCTGCCAAGCCATTCTCTTAAGTTGGCTGTCTGGTATCTTTTCTCTTTGCTTCCCTCTATCTCTTTGTCCCTCAATTTTCCCAGTTACAATATATTCAGCTGTTCTCTTCTCATTACATGGCCAAAAATGATTATTGTTTCTTCCGAATATTGGATATTAGCTCTCTTTTTGCTTTGGCCTGTTTCAGAACGTTTTCATTACTCTTCTTAGCTGTCCATGGTATTCTCAACATTCTTCTATAAAACCACATTTCTACAGACTCCAGTGATTTTCTTGTCTGTTGTCCATAATTCACATCCATATGTTAAGACTGGCTCTACATAAGATTTAAGAACTCTTTTTCTTGTTTCTTTTGTCAAAAATGGATTGCATAGTATCTTTCTCATTTTTTTGGAAAGCTACTTTTGCCTGAGCCATTCTACATCTCACCTCTATTGTACATCTTCCATCTGAGGTTAACAATGTTTCCAAATATTTAAATTCGTTTAACTGTTTTAATATTGTCTATTACATACATGGATTATATAAGCAAGTTAGCCAATCCATCAGAGACAGAGGAGATCAACAAGCTTTTATTTTCTGATGGTCAGGCACTAAAACATGGAAAAATAGAAGACATACAAGAACACTTAAATAGACTCAACAGCACAGGCAGAAAATACAACATGAAAATCAGCATCAACAAAACAGAAGTCATGAATATCACAAAGAGAAACAGTACATCAACATAACTATAGACAGTAGACAACTAAAACAAGTAGTGGAATTTAAATACCTAGGAAGTCTAGTGACAAACAAAAATTCACAAACAGCAGAGATAGACTCAAGATGCAACAAAGCTTGTCAAATCATTGGACAGCTATCACCACTATTGTCCAACAAGGAAATAACTCTAGAAGCAAAACAAGGCAACTATGACTTTCGACAAACCCACAGACAGAAAGGGCCTGAAACAACACAAACTAACACTAAAGACCAAACTCTTAACATATCAAACTTGTGTGCTTAGCACACTATTATATGGATCTGAAACCTGGACAACATACTCAAATCACGAAAAAAGACTAATTGTCTTCCACATGTGATGCCTTGCAGATCATGCTGATGCTCAGATGTCAAGACTAAGATGGCTGGTGCACATCCAACGAATGGAAGAAAAACGCATCCCCAAGCAAATACTATATGGTGAACTAATACATGGAAAAAGACAAATCGGCAGACCTAAAATACGATATAGAGATATCTGTAAATCATCTCTGAATGACTTCTCCATCTGTGAAAATGACTGGGAACATCTGGCAATTGATCACACATTATGGAGAGCATGTATAAGGAATGGTATAACTTTTTTGAGACTGTGCTAAAGCAACACTTAGAAGAGAAAAGACTCATGAAAATGGATGTAAAACCCTGTGGATCAGTGGGCCTGACTTGTTTATTCTGTGGCCGTGTGTGTTTGTCAAACATTGGTAGAATTAGCCACGAGAGAAGCTGTTTGACAAAAACAAACCTCAAAAACAAAAAAATACACAATAGCCTCCACTAGACCGTATGATGAGACGAAAAAGCCATACATGAGGAATGTGGTCGGCATCACACCAGGTCATCCTTCTTTTATAGAAAACAATTTATGGTACCCATTTTCAGAGGCTGAATCAACCAAGAAGCCTTGTGTTTAGAAAAAAATGTGCTACATCTAGGAACTGAACCTGAATCCTTGTGATCAGCAGATGAGTGTACTAACCAGTTGGTCACCAGGGCTTTACAACTGAAATATAGTGAGGTTTTATTCTAATTTTTAATAACAAAAAGCGGTATTGAAAAATTGCAACAAATTTACAGCATAGTTTACGATCGCATGAATATGTTTATGTTTTTTTGTAAACTTTGCAGAATATTAACAAGAATAATGTTGCATTTTTCTGTTCTAAGAGTTCTGTTCTAACTTCTTTTTTTTAGTTTCTTTGGAGATGGACTAATCATAAAGTTGCTTGTATAAGACCATGGCAACAGCTGTAGTTATTGGTGGAGGTGTGAGTGGTCTTGCCTCTGCCTACTACATTCAGAAGTATCTTCCAAAGTTTTCGAAGGTTGGTTCTGTTTTTCACTTTCTCATATACCCCTTTGAGTAGTGGTTCCCAAAGTTTCAGTTTAATGGCTCCCAGAGGTGTTGCCAAACTGTGGCACTGAGGATATAGTCATGTGCTTACTCAGTGCTTAGAAATCCTAGAGTGACAATTTTACAAAGGGTTAATAATTTTTAGTATATAAATGAGTTCCTACAGGATAGTGTTAATTCTATCATTTTATATCAGGGAGTCTGGGTTTACCTAACTTTTTGCAATTGGAACTACCATGAGAGCGCTAACGGTGCCAGCAACGAAAGAGAACAGTCATCATCGTCATCATCGTGTGCCTTCTCTGCAACGAAGGTTGGCCACCATGGATTGCCATTCTACTCTGTTTCTTGCTTTGATGGTGCAGGCTGACATAGATTAACTTGTCCATCTTTTGATGTTACTCATCCATGTTAGTCTTGGTCTGCCTCTGCCTCTTTTACCTTGTATTTTTCCTTCCAATATTACTTTTAGTAGGCTGTTGTGTCTTTTAACATGCCCCCAAAATTTCATTTGTCTTGTCTTGATTGTATTTAGTAGTTCTCTTTTTATTTTCAGCTGTTTTAAAACTTCATTGTTTGTTATCTTTTGTTTCCATCCAATTCTACCTATTCTTCTATAAATCCCCATTTCAAAGGCTTCAATTTTCTGTTCTGTTTTCTTGTCTAATGTCCATGTTTCTGCACCATACAGGAATATTGAGAAGACGTAACATTTTGCCATTCTTAGTTTCAGCCCTGCTGATATTTGTTTTGTTGTTAGTATATTTTTCGTGGCATTAAAATTACTTTTTGCCATACCTATTCTTTTGTTTATTTCAGTTTTGCATTTTCCATCATTGGTTATAGTATGTCCCAGGTTGTTGTAGCTCTGGACTGCCTCCAGATGTATTCCCTCAACTGTAATATTTAATTGTAGGTCTTGAGAATTTTCTTTGTTTATGATAATAATTTTAGTCTTTTTGATATTCATATCTAGTCCATATTTTTTGCTTGTCATGTTTATTAGATTAAGTAATTGTTGTAGATCTTTAGGATTTTCAGCTAGTAGAACAGTATCATCAGCATATCTTAGGTTATTGGTTATCTTCCCATTAATGTTAAGGCCTGGCATCTCATTGATGTTTTTAAAGATTTGCTCAGTGTATAAATCGAACAAGCTTGGTGATAGGATGCATCCTTGCCTTACTCCTTTTTGTATATCAATGGCTGTGGAGTTCTCCTTGTTATATTTTATTATTGCTGTTTGCTCCTAATACAAATTACATATCAGTCGTATGTCTGTTTCATCCAGATTTATATCTTTTAGGCAGTCTATAAGTTGCTCATGGTGTATTCTATCAAATGCTTTGGTGTAGTCTATGAAGCAGGCATATATTGGTTTGTTTACTTCTATGTACTTTTCAATCAATGTCCTCATGCTGATATGGCTTCTTTTGTCCCACTGTTTTTCTTGAATCCGAATTGCTGCTCATCTAGTTCATTATTAATTTTATTCTGAATCCTTCCTTGTATAACTTATAGTAAAATTTTGGTTACCTGGCTCATTAGGCTTATTGTTCTGAAGTCACTGCATTCAACTGCACCATTCTTTTTAGGCAATGCTATAGAAGTTGATGTTTTTAGTTCATTTGGTATGTATCTTCTGCGGTATATGTCATTGCATATGTCTGTGATCACTTCAATGCCAAAATCTTTTAATGTCTGTATCATCTCTATCTGTATATTGTCAGGTCCTGCTGCTTTTCCCTTTTTCATTGTTTTTATAGCTTTTTCTACTTCATATTTCAGGATTTTATAGCTGGATGTACATTTTATGAATGGTTTTTTGTCCCTTTTGTCATGAAATAATTCTGTTACGTTTTCCTGCCATCTTTCGATTATATCTTTGTTGTCTGTTAGCATTCTTCCCTTTGTTTGCAATACATCTGTTTCCTGCTGCTATTTTGTCTTTATTAGTCATTCTTTTTATTTCTGTGTGCATTCCTCTTAAATTTTGTTTACTTTCCATAGTTTCGATTTCTAGACATCTTTGGTTGAGCCAGTCTTATTTTGCCTTTTTGCACATTTTTCGTATTTCATTATCAATTTCCTTGTATTTGGCAGTGTTTTTCGCTTGTCTTCTCTTTTCCATTTTTTCTAAAATGTTGTCAGTTATCCATTTTTGTTTTTTGTTACTTTCCTTTTTGGGTAAGGTGATGCAGGATTCTTGTATGCTGTTTTTTATGCATTGCCATTTGGTTGTGACTTTTTCTTCAGGATTTTCTCTTCTGTACTGCTCAATCCCTTCTTTTAGCAGCCTCTGATATGTATTTTTTACTTGTACAGTATAAATTTCTTTCACATCTTTCTGATTTAAAGCTGTTATACCTATTGCTGTTGCAGAATTAGTATTTTGTTTATTTCTCTTTAATTTGATTTTTATTTTAATCATTACAGGATTGTGATCTGAATTAATATCTGCTCTTGGATAGGTTTTGGCTTTCTTGACACTGTTCCGGAATCTGTCTTTTATCATTATATAATCTATTTGATTCCTCTTTCCATCTCCAGGGCTTTTCCATGTGTATAATTTCCTTTTCTCTTGCTCAAAGTAAGTGTTACATATTATTAGCCTGTTTTCTTCATAAAATTGAATTAATCTTTCTCCTCTGTCATTTCTTTTTCCTAACCCATGATTTCCTATAATGGTCTTATATCTGCCTTTTCCCACTTTTGCGTTCATGTCACCCATTACAATCAAGATGTCTGAAGATTTCACTTGCTTCATAACTGTATTTAGATCTTCATAGTATGCTTCTATTTGTTCATCTGTATAGTCTTGAGTAGGTGCATATGTTTGTAGTATTGCGATGTCAAATGGCTTTGCCTTCATTTTTATTAATATAATCCTATCAGATCAAAGAGAACAGTGGGTGTCAACAATTTGGGAACCACCACCTTTGAGGGTCAAGGGAGATAAAAATATATCTAGTTCTTGCTCCTCTAGCAGCCTCAACCATTGTCATTTAATGCTGTTGTTCTATTCTATTGATGTTGTCTGTCAACCTTACAGTGGGTCTACCTCAGCTTCCTTCTCCTCCTCTTGTATATTCCTTCTTGTTTGATATGGAATTAGAATACTTTCTGTTCAGGTGACTTAACTTGTTTTGTTTCTGTATGTGTTTCAAGAGTGATTCTCTCTTTCTTTCAGGTGTTCGTTCGATAGCTTATAGATGAATGATACATCCTCTTCTTAATCCAACCTTAAAAGGACACTAATTTGGCAGAGATATGTTGTGCTGTGATTTATTTGCCCCTTTCCAACCAACACATTTTATTTCACCACAGCATTTTTTAGTATCTGGTTGCCCTTCTTTCAATCTCTACTCACTTGGCCAGACTGGAATGTCTCTAGGAGCACAACTGGGAGGTAGAGCAGAGTCTTTATCAACTCTGTTGTTCGCCAATCCTGACACATTTAGTCAGCTGTGGATCGCTGACTGCACTCAGCTCATTTGCAGGATAGTCATCTTGGCCCCCAATATTGATTCTATGATAATTTTTATCTTATTATTAATTTTTTCTCTTTGGTCACTACAACCGCATACTTCAAATGGTGATTAATTTCCTTTTCTGACTTATCATGAATGACCATATTTGAAACATTTGTAGCTTATATTTAGCGGGAAATTACAATGATTTTTAAAGATGTTTCTTTATGTTAAGACACTGTTTTGCATTGTAGGATAGAAGCCAACTGTTCCAATACTTTGCCTTCTTATCTCATATGTCAATTTTGTTGTTCATTTTATTAGTTTCTGAGTATATTGTTCTGTCAATATATTGAACTGTCAAATCTGCTGCTAGTTTTATATATACTCTATAGTGGAGTGACTCTATAGTGGAGTGACACTCTGTAGCAATATTTATGTTCAGTTTTTCTTTATCTCTTGCAATAATTTTCTTTTTTAATTTCTGATTAAAAAAATTCTTTTTTTTTTTTAGTTCTACATTCTTGATTCATGGACATGAAATGTTGCTATTTCTTAGCTGTATCTGCAGTCAGGTCTTAATCATCTGCAACAAGTAGTTCTTTTTTTTTATTCCAGAATCTGACATTGCCATAATAACAGTTCTAAAAGGATAACATTTTATTACAGAGTTCAGTCCTGTAGCTTTTAAAAGCACTTAACATTTCAAAAACACTTAACATTTCAAAAACACTTAACATTTCAAAGGCGTTTAACCTTGAGAAAGGCTGCTCAAGTTAATATTATCTTTAAATTAAATTATTCTTTTTATCTAAACTTCTTATAACCTATTAAGAGTATTATCTCCCATTCTTCTGGTAGCCTCAGCCATTGTTGTCTGATGTTGTATAGTGCCTTTGATGTTGTTGCTGAAACATACTATAGGTCTGACTCATCTCTGTGCCCTTTTCTTCTTGTTATATATTTCTTATTAGGTATAGTATCACAAGGTAATCTCTAGAGGTGGACAACCATTTTATTTCTTGTTTTTGTATGTAGTTCAAGATTAGTTCTACACCATTTTTTCTCTATTGATCTCATTTTAAAATATATTTTCTGGCCACTTCAGCCTCTTTCCTCAAACATCTAATTTCTGTCATTACGAACTTCCCCATCTAATTATCTAGAGTGTCCATGTTTGGAACTGATAGCATAAGATGTGGATGAAAATACTGTGCATAAAATGTCATTTATCTTGTGTGGTATAACGGTTTCTAGCAGTCCAAATATTTAATGAGATTGTTGATTAATTAAAATTTGCTACATATATCCTCAGTATATGAGATACATAAATATCTGGGAACATTGTTACCTTCAGATGGTAGATGTACAACAGAGGTGAGATGTAGAATGCCTCAGGCAAAAGCAGTGTTCCAAAAAATAAGAAAGATACTGTGCAATCCATTTTTGACAATAGAAACAAGAAAAGAGTTCTTAAATGTTATGTAGAGCCAGTCTTAACATATGGATGTGAATCATGGACAATAGGACAACAAACAAGAAAATCACTGGAAGCTGTAGAAATGTGGTTTAACAAAAGAATGTTGAGAATACTATGGACAGCTAAGAAGAGTAATGAAAATGTTCTGAAAAAGGCCAAAGCAAGAAGAGAGCTAATTTCCAATATTAGGAAGAAACAAACAATCATCATTTTTGGCCATGTAATGAGAAGAGAACTGGAATATATTGTGACAACTGGGACAATTGAGGGACGAAGAAATAGAGGGAAGCAAAGAGAAAAGATACCAGACAGCTTAAGAAAATGGCTTAGCAGAAGGTCAACAACAGAAATGATAAATAACTGTTGAGATCGAAAGTTGTGGAGAGGCATGATCACCTTCGCCAGCAAGCTCGATACTTGGTGATGATATGAGATACAAAGTTTATTTGATTACCATAAGTGTCACTCTAAGACAAATTCTATGCAGTTTCAGGCTGACTTTGATATTTATGAAAATATATTAAAGTTCATGAAAAAAAAAGTAATTACAATAGCTATAATTGAAAGTTAACATTGCACTTCTTTATGTTCATAGATAATAGTGTTGGAAAGTTCCAAACGAGTTGGTGGATGGATAAATTCAACTATTAACCCTGATGGCTGCATATTTGAGCATGGACCAAGAAGCCTTAGACCTGTGAACGAGCAAGGAAGAAATACACTACAGCTGGTACTTCATTATATCTCTCTCATTTATTATTACTTAATATTCAAAGTATTCAGCAGCTCTTATGCGGATTTCTGGAATATTATTATCAAAGATTATTATTATTCCTAAGTCAGTGGACGGCGCTAATCGTCTTTCTGGCATCCCTTGCACCTTCTTTCAATTCCGAACGTATGGACTTTGTCCCTCCTTCAGAAATCCTTGAAACGAAGTCGAGAGGGGATAGTGCGACTGGGTAAAGCACTATCTCCATATCCTGTGCCCAGGCAGAGTAGGCAAAGTGACTAAGAGCAAAAACCAAAACAAATGTTGCCCTACTTAAAGAATTTTATTTGCTGACGATGCAGCCCTAGTCGCTCATAGTGAGGCCACCCTACAGTCGCTGATCAACAACCTGGATAAAGCATGCGACCTTTTTTCACTGTCAATTAATGTTCAGAAGACAGTAATACTAAATCAAGGTGACTTCAAACCTCTATCTATTACTCTAAAAGACTGCCCACTAGAATCAGTACAGAAATTTACATATCTTGGATCCACAGTTATGCAAACCATCTCTCTTGATGAAGAAATAAACTGTCGAATTGTAAGGCAGCTACGCCTTCTGCAAACTCACAAAGGCATGGAACAACACGAAACTAACTCGAAAGACTAAACTCCTAATATATCAAACATGTGTGCTTAGCACACTACTATATGGATCCGAAACCTGGACAACATACTCAAACCAGGAAAAAAGACTAAATGTCTTCCACATGCGATGTCTCCGCAAAATAATGCACATCAAATGGCAAGACAAATAACCAACTTAACTGTACTGCAACGTGCTAAGACCCTAACAATCATGTCGATGCTCAGAAGTCGAAGGCTAAGATGGCTGGGGCATGTCCAACGGATGGAAGAAAAACGCATTCCAAGGCAAATACTATATGGTGAGCTAAAACACGGAAAAAGACAAATCGGCAGACCTAAACTACGATATAGAGATATCTGCAAATCATCTCTGAAAGACTTCTCCATCTGTGAAAACGACTGGCAACATCTGGCAAGTGATCGCACATCATGGAGAGCATGTATAAGGAACGTATAACAACATTTGAGACTGTGCTAAGACATGACTTAGAAGAGAAGAGACTCATGAAAAAGGATGGTAACCCTGTGGATCAGCGAGCCTGACCTGTTCATTATGTGACCGCGTGTGTTTGTCAAACATTGGTAGAATTAGCCACGAGAGAAGCTGTTCGGCAAAAACAATACCTAAAAAAATACGCAATAGCCTCCACTAGACCGTCTGACAAGACGAAAAGGGCCATATATATATATTATCAAAGACAGTTATATTAGTGGGCTCTCAGTTTAACTCTTTCCATACATTTCGCCACACTGTGCGTCACGCCGATTTCGGTCGCATACGTTTCGCCGCATAGTGCGCCACTCTCAATTTGATTATTGTGAACGTCATCAAACCATATTCTATTTAATGTCTTGTATCACCTTAGTATTTGTGAAATCTAATACTTTGTTCAGTTAAAAAAAATTCATATATATCACGTTATAAATTAGATAAATATAAATAAGTAGATTGATTCTTAAAACTATGAATAATTTGCCTCTGAAATCTCTTCCGTTGCATTGATAAAAAGCTTCCGTATGGAAAGAGTTAAAGGATTTTTTTCTTAATCAGTGGTGAACTTTTGGTTTCCACCTACAGCTTTGGCTGAAATATTTATAATTTTGTATTATATTCTTTTAGTGAAAGTGCTTGATACTTCTTCTGCATTCATGTCTTGTATTCATGCAAACCTGACTCTCTGTCCTGTTACATGATGAAGGGTTGAGAACAACATAATGATACAAGATGAGCTGGCCACATGGTCAATACTCATATGTGCATGTATGTGTCCTGATTGTTCCCCTAAACCTGCACTGTGGCTGACACACTTCATCTTCAGCAGCCTGGATCTTGGTTTGATGTAGGAGTTTTCCTTCTCATAGGGTGAAATCTGGCCAGGGCTGTTACACCCACCATGCCCATGTTTTGTGTCTGGGTGTTCTCTTATAGCCTTTCCTTGTTCCGATAGTAACTGCTAACTGTTTATGTTTATTTTTCCGCTTTTGATATACATCTACACTTACAAGTATCATATCATGAATAGAATAGAATTGTCTTCTCTAATTGCTTATTGTTTGTGGTGATTTCTTCTGAGGCTATTGATTGTAGGTAGTGCAAGCAAGTAGCTTGGAGTCTGGCTGAATGATCTAAGTTCACAGGCTGCAGCATCTCTGAGATACATTTTTGTGAAGATTGTTCTCTGAGGCCATAGTGTTCTATTTTAAGCTGATCTTGGTCTGCTTATGCCTTTTGGGTCTCTTTATGTTATGTTATTCTGATTTGTGTTTTCTTTTCTGTTCTCTACATTCTATTTTCATGGCTTGTTTTAAAGGAAAAAAAGTAAAGTGCCGCGTCACGCCAAGTGGCATATAGGGAATATGGTGACCATAATTTTTACATACCTTCTGCACATGGTTTTTGTGGTAATATGGTCGGTATTACACCTGTGCCGCTTTACTTTCTAAGATAAAATCCAGTGCCCATTTAAGGCTGGGTGAACCTGGAAGCCGTCAATGATCAGGATCAAAGCTGAGCACTTGTCTTATGTAGTCAAGTGGTCACTAACCACTGAGCTATCGTGGCTCCCATGGCTTGTTTTAGGTGTTTCTTTATTTTCCTGCAGTTTGGGAAGGATGGGGGTGATGGTTGGGCTGCTGAAGGTTCCTCCTGTCTTTGCAAGTTCATCTGTCTTATCATTTCCATTAATGTTGCTGTGGATTGATTTAAACTGCAGGGCTGGTTCTATTTCCTGAACAGCAAGTAGATGCCACTCTTTATTTCTTATAAGCTTTGTAATAAATGAAATTTAGAGATTAATTTAAGGCAATAATAATGACAAAATAATGTCAAATAGTAAATAAAATAGAATGAAAAAAAAAAGTAAAGAGCCCCCATCATGCCAAGTGGCATATAGGGAATATGGTGTTAGTGACCATAAATTTTACAGACCTTCAGCACATGATTTTTGGGGTAATTTGGTTGGTATTAAGCCAGTGTCGCTTTACTTTCCCAAAAAAAATCTGATACCCATTTAAGGCTGGGTGAACAAAATAGGATGAGGTTTGTAATAAATAGCTGTGACATGAATAGATAAATTATATAAAAATTATCTCATTTCACCTTTAGGGATTTGTATCGATCCACAATCGTGCTGGACAACTGGGATCCATGACAATCAGGAAGTTGGTAGGCTAGCTTTAGAGATACCTATAGTAAGAACTATAACTATGGACAAGGTGATATGTGTACAATGACCACTCAGTGATTTAAAAAAAATATTTTAATATTTCTTTATCTATAATTTTTAATGTGCGTATAATTTTTAATGTGCATTTTTAACATTCATTTCTGATTTTTAACATTCACTTTCTGGTTTTTAACATTCACTTTCTGGTTTTTAACATTCACTTTCTGGTTTTTAACATTTGCTTCCTCTGTTTGTCATTTCTGTTTCAGGCAGAGGAGCTTGGTTTGACCAGAGATATTTTACCAATTCTCCGATCCGATGAAGCAGCAAAGAACAGATATCTTTATGTCAATGGAAAATTGTATGCTTTACCCAACAGTAAGTGGAAGATTGAGTCAACTCTAACAACAATAGAGTAAAAGGTTGTATTGTAAAGCTGTGTTACCTTCATAGTGGGAAGTAGCATAAATATGCATTAAAGCGCTGAAGCTGGTAAAAGCAAGAATAAATGAAAATTAATAAAAGGTATGGTTAAAGCCTTCCGGCAATAAAAGATGATACAAAAATATTATGATGATTGCAGCCCAAAACATTAGTATCTTGTGCCATACAATTTCCTGATTTATTCTGTTATGATTATTGTAAACATAAATGGGGATTGGGTGTCTAGAGGTAAGATGTTGACCTTTGAACAGGAAAGTCCAGGGTTCGTTTTCTGCCACAGGTGGTGGAAATTTTTAATTTTTCTCTTTGAATCCATGGTTTCTTCATAGCTTTACCTTCTCCTGGTCTCTGGGTAATGAGATCCAATATCTAGTCCTCTGGGATAATGGCATAAAAAAGAAAACCCTGTGTGCACTTTGTGCATGTTAAAAAAATCTTGGTAGTTGAAAGTTGAAAATAGTAAGCCAAAATTAGCCACTGCCCAGGAAGAAATTGTTATATTAAAAATCTGCCAATGCTAAAGATGGATGTGTTGAGCAGAAAGGTGCATATATTTTGGCTTGCTGTAAACTAGTGACTGAACGCATCCATGCCCACTTCATGGGTGTTCAGAAAGAAATAGAAAAGAGTGCACATAACTAACTTCTTTGTTTGTCGAAACAGAAAATATGTTTTTTTTTTTTAGCTTTCATAGAAGTAATATGAATATGTGGTCCTATATTTTCATCCTCTTTATCAAAGTAATCATCATCAAGTACCATGCCTGCGGGCATAGGTGATTATGTCTTTCCACAACTCTCAATCTCAACAGTTATTTATCATTTCTGTTGTTGACCTTCTGCCAAGCCATTCTCTTAAGCTGTCTGGTATCTTTTCTCTTTGCTTCCCTCTATCTCTTCATCCTTGAAATGTTCCTATTGTCATAATAATATTCCAACTGTTCCCTTCTCATTACATAGCAAAGAAATGATGATTGTTTCTTCCTAAAATTGGAAAATAGCTCTCTTTTTGTTTTGGCCTCGTTTTCATTACTCTTCTTAGCTGTCGTTGGTATTCTCAAAGTTCTTCTGTAAAACCAGAATTCTAGCCCCCAGTGATTTTCTTCGTCTGTTGTCCAATTGCCCATGATTCACATCCATACATTATGACTGGTTCTACTTTAACCCTGAGTAGACACAGAGTAAAATGCAGTGTAGCACTCTTCCAACACACTTATTTTTTAGCACAATTTTTACATATAACAGTTCTGAGAAATGTAGAGATATATCTGCTCTTTGTCATTGTTTGGTCAACTAGCATATATCAAAATGTTCAGAAAAGTTGATCTATTCATTTACAAAATTATCATCTGTTTGTATAAGAAAATCACTCTTAAAATGTGCTAATGTGCTAGTAAGTAAAAAAAAGAAAACCCCACAAAATGCAAACTAAATTTTTACTTAAGTATTTATAATCAAAAGTAACATCAAAATAGACTTACTTATCGTAGTATATCTATATATACACATCATTATATTAATTTCAATCATTTTAATGCATAAATAACAGATTTATTACCATTCGCAATGATAGGGCGTTAAACATTGAAAACAAATAAATCCAGAAAATTGTTTCACCCATCGTTATAACTAAATAAACCCTTCGATTTTGAAAATCCACTTTTATTTTTATACTATACCCATAGACAAAGAGAATCCACATGAATTCATCAATTTAAATCACAAATAACATATCTAAACATAACAAATCTGACACTATGGGATTTGGTAAAGCAACTATATAAAGTGTACATAGATCGACACAAATTATCAGATGTTGGCGAGTTTCAGTTACAAATTCACAAAAAAAAGTAGTTAAAATGACAGAACACTACACCATACTTTCTAGGACTAGCAAGCAGAAATGACCATCTATCTATCTATCTATTGACCTTTTGAGCCGTAGCCAGCCCTTAGGGTGTAGACCAAGATACTCCCTCTCTTATATGAATTTTTTGTTCTAGCAGTTTTCAATTCTTTTAAAGATATTTTATCAAATCTCACCATTTGTCTCTGTTCTGTGCAAGTAGCTCTATCTCATTGAGGGAGCTGATTCCTGCTGCTCTTGCCTCTCTCATCAATGCAATGTTCTTCTCAGTGTCTCTCTGGGTCTTCCTCTTTTCCTCTTACCTGTTGTTTCCCACATGAGAGCTTGCTTTGCTATTCAGTTATTATCTCTTCTCATCACATGTCCAACATATGACCATCATCTTTTCTTTATTACTGAAGACATTAGTGGTTGATTGGCGATTTCTCTAATTTCCTCGTTTGTTTTGAATTCGTTCTATGCTATACCAAGTATTTTACTTAGACATTTATTTTCAAATGCGTTCAAATTTGTTTCTATATCTCTTGTTGGTTTTTTCCAGCTTTCACACGCATATGTAAGGGTTGATAGAACATTTGATTTGAATAGTCTAAGTTTTGTGTTTGTGCTGATGAGTTTTGATTTCCACAACTTTTCAAGGCTTCTGAAAGACATTGCTGCTTTAGCTATTCTGATTCTAATTTCTTTGCTTGTATCCCCTTCTCGATCAATGTGACTTCCAAGATAGATAAAGTGATCGATCTCTTCTGCTGGTTTATTTTCCATGTATATTTTGTCATCTGTTGGAATTAAGCCTTTCATGACTTTAGTCTTTTCATGATTGATCTCAAGCCCAATTTTGCTGGCTATTGATGATAGTTCATTTGTGTTTTCCTGCATAGTTTTTATCTGACCATCTAGTGAATTTTAAAATACAGATTTGTTTAAATCGAAACAACTGTTATTTTTAATGGAACAAACACACCAGCAACTGTCAAGGGCTGATTGTTCTAAAGGTACGTGGGCACCAGCCACTGGCAGTGGCCAATTGTCTACTAAGAGTTAAGAACTCTTTCTTGTTTCCATTGTCAAAAAACCCCCATGATACTGAAAGGCAATGAGGAAGGAAAAAAGAAGAAGAAGATTGTCAAAAATGGACTGCACTGTATCTTTCTCATTTTTTGGAAAGCTTAATTTGCATAGTCATCAAATTAATATGTATATTAAAACCTTGGCTAGAAATTGGTCCCCTTTTATCAAACAAAAAATATGGTTTTTGAAGTCTACATTTTCCATCTTTGCAAAATAAATATGATCATTAAGTCTCAATTTTTCAGTCTTTTATAATAATGGTTATTAAAAACTTGGATTTCCAATAAATTAGAGACTAATAATTTTTATTGTATCATCTATTTCACCAGGTGTTATTAGTCTGTTTAAAAAGATGCCTCCATTTTCTGAACCTTTGATTAAGAGGATCCTGTCAGAGCCCTTCCACAGAAAAAGTAAAGAGCTGGATGAATCTGTACATAGTTTTGTTAGTCGGAGGTTTGGATTGGAGGTAACGATCTTGTGAATGCTTTGACTATTTACAGTTTATATCTGTTTTAAAGAAGTTGTTAATTGTAAATCTTTTAACATGAATTTACTTCATCTCTTTGAATGCCCATCCCTTGCTGACCTGAGACAGAAACATGTTCTTTCATCTCAAATATTAGAACAAGCGCTCTTTACATAGAAAAACCACAGAACTTCCAGTTGTTGTGGTTAGCCAAGCCATATCAGTTTTAGGACTGGTGCAAATTTTTGCTGCAGTGTGTTATTAAATGAATGTTTCTTTCTGGTCAGGATTTTCGTTTGTGGAGACAGCGATAGGCCAGTAGCATTCACAATAGATTATGGTATAGGTCATCAACAAGAGCTCTCCAATCCTTTCTGTCCTTTGCTGTTTCTTCCAGTCTTCTCCAAGTATTATTTATAATCTCCCAATGTGTTTCTAAATTTTGTTTGTTTCTGCCTTCCTATGGGTGTCAGGTGAGACTGACTAGTAACGTTTGTATTTGGATTTAAAAGCTTGTGCCCTCTCCATCTTACTGTCTTTAATAATAGCAATTAGCATGTTCATAACACCATAAAACACAGCAGTTTTTGTTTTAATGTGTTGCATCAAAGAATGTTTTTTTTTTTTTTTTGTTTCTTCTAAGGCTGCAGACATTGCTATTGATGCCATGTGTCGGGGAATTTTTGCTGGAGACTGTAGAAGCTTAAGTGTCCAGGCATGTTTCCCTCCCTTGTATGAGATGGAGCAGAAACATGGATCTTTGGTCGGAGGCATATTGTTTGGCTCTAAGAGTAAGGCATTTTAATTAAAATTCTTTTAAGACCTCACGTTTTATTATCTGAATTTAAACAAATAGGTTAATGGTTAAATTACATTGGCAATTTATGTTACGTAAGAATTAAAGAGTAATAGCAGAATTAGTAAATAAATATATAGTGCCTAAACTCTGTCTTTTTCATTCATTGTCACATACAGAACTTTAAGAGAAAGTGCCAGCTACTATCCCATCTAGTTTTCTCATCCAGCCTTTAACTTGTGGGCCAGATCACTGACTGATGTGTTGGTCCTTGGACAATTGGGAGGAAAAAATAAATAAGATGTGGGTCTTCTTTGTGAGTCTAATTCTGTGCTTCTTGGCTTTTGGTGCATTCCTTGATAACTATCCTACTTTTATTTTTTCAGTCTTAACAAACGTATCATAATTATAACTGCCCTTCTTTTTATTTATAAGGTTGCACTCTAGAGCCATATAATATCCACTGGTTATGTTTTCTTTTGTATCTTTTCTTTATGTATTTGGTTTTTAAATGTCTTTTTTTTAATGTATTTTGTTTATAGGTGTCTTTTCTTTATGTGTCTTTTCTTTTGGCTCTACCTATAATGACTTTCCTCAGTTATCCTATTTGTTTAGACTTGGCTGTCTTTAATGGTCTGCATGGGGGTGCATGCAGACAATGGGAAACAACAGGTAAAAGAAAGAGGAAGACCCGGGAGACACTGAGAAGAACATTGATGAGAGAGGCAAGAGCAGCAGGAATCGGCTCCCTCAATGAGATAGAACTGCTTGCACAGAACAGAGACAGATGGCGAGATTTGATAAAATATCTTTAAAAGAAAACTGCTAGAACAAAAATTCATATAGGAGAAGGTGTATCTTGGTCTACGCCCTATGGCCGGTTACGGCTCGAAAGGTCAATAGATAGATAGATAGATGGGGGTGAAGATGCCTTTCAGTGCCAGAATCTGTCAGAATTTTCCTCCACCTCTTTGTAGTCCCCTAGTAAAAACTAATCAGTCTGATCAAACTGGTTGAGATCAAGAGCGAAAGCAACACGGTGTTAAACAAAGCCATACTGAAACAGATTTGTTGAGCCTAAAGGGAAGATAATGCAACTTGCTGTAAAACATAACACAATGCATCTGTGCTCATTGAATGCCTTTTTTACCCTTAGTTACGATACCTATCTGTAACTCTCCCCTCTATGATACCATTGTAAAATTACAACCACTTAAATTTAATATGTACTTTAAAAATAGCATTTACAATATTGTTTTTAAAATTACAACCACTTAAATGCAATAGGTACTTTAAAAATAGCATTTACAATATTGTTGTAAAAATTACAACCACTTAAATGTAATAGGTACTATCCTCATCAAGGCCAGCTCCTTGTCGTGGGGATGGGGCTTAACAGTCACCAGGGACTGAAAACTAAGACTGGCCAGGCCTTCCTACAACCGAGCAAGACCACAGTCTGCTCTAGCAAGTTCAAGTGCTGAAGTCGGAGGCAACCAGCCAAAAGGCGCACAACAATCAGGATGCCACGCACTCAACGCAAATGGAAGTATGTCTATAACCGCAAATCGATATGGCACTCGCCCTGTGATGGACACTCAGGCAGGTGCAGCGCCGGGCCCTCAGCCTCGAAAGGCCCAACCTCTATTACTGGATGTCCTTCTCAACCGCTCTGTGGAGTCAGGGGGCGAGAGAATGGAGCTACTGGCCAATCCAAAATAAGACCACTAAAAATAATGCACTGGAATGCTGAAGGCATCAACAGCAAAAGAGATGGGTACAGTAAAAAGATAGAATTAGAAAATATCCTGCATGAAGAACAAATAAGCATAGGCTGTTTGCAGGAAACCCATCTAAACAACGACATAGCCTTGAAGATTAGGGGATACCAGTGCTACCGATCTGACAGAAAAAACAGACAAAAGGGCGGAATACTGACTCTTGTAAGGAACAACATTAATGCATGTCAGATTGAAGTGTATATGGATGGGGCGGAATATCATACTGCACCTCAGGACAGGAAATACAGACTTCCATCTACTTAACTACTACTGTCCGAGTGACCGCCCACTAGCACTAGACACAATTACATTAAAAGAAAGAATAATTGTATGTGGAGACTTTAACAGCATTCACAGAGCTGGGGTATGAACATATGGACAAGAGAGGTGAAGAGGTTGAAAATTGGCAGGATGACAATGGGCTTATACTATTAAACCAGGCAACAGATCCACCAACATTCTACTCCAGATCATGGCATACCACATCTACACCAGACCTTGCTTTCCATTCACCAGACCTGGATTGGAATATCACACGAATTGTTGGGAAACAACTTGGAGGCAGCGACCACCGACCAGTCTTTTTTAGTGGTACAAAATAAGACCATCAGGAAGAGCAGCACCCTCTCCAGATGGAATTACAAAAAGGCAGACTGGAAAATGTATCAACACTACACCAGTGTACTGACTAAAGATATAAATACAGATAGAAACATCAACAAAATAGTTGATGAATTCAGTAGACTAATAATACAAGCTGCCAGTGAAACAATACCTAGAGGGGCACGGAAACACTACAAACCATACTGGAGTAGTGAACTAGAGCAACTGCACAGTGACATGGAAACATCTCGAAAGCAAGCAGAAAATAACCCTTGCCAAGAACACCACAACACTACCAGCATACTAAAGCCAAATTTCAACGGGCTAAACTACAAGCCAGACGGAGAAGCTGGAAAGAGAAAACAGAGTCCTTGAATCTTGAACGAGACACAAGAAAAGTGTGGAAGCTTGTAAACAGCTGAATGATGAGGGTACAGAAAGGAACACCAAATTACACTGAAGAAGGATGGAAACATTCTAACAGGTAAACATGCAGCAAATTACTTTGCAGACTCCTTTGCAAATGACAATAATATTGAAATTAGCCTAGAAAACGACAAGAGACCCGTTTTAAAACAATAAATGCAAGACAAGAAGAGACCACACATGGAAACACCCATTACACAAAGAGAGCTAGAGCTGGCAATATCCAAATTAAAAATGAAAAAGTCACCAGGCAGTGATGGAGTGTCCAATGAAATGATTAAGAACTTGGGAACTGCAGCTAAATCAAAACTACTGCAGATCTACAACATTTGCTGGATCACAGGTAGAGTGCCACAGGCATGGAGAGAAGCAATTATGATACCATTACTAAAGCCAGGAAAAGATGGTTCAATGACATCCAGCTATAGACCAATCAGCCTTACAAGCTGTTTATGTAAAACAATGGAACGTATAATCACTCAGACTGCAGTGGTACCTGGAAAGTGAAAATCTCCTTGTCCCACAACAAGCAGGCTTTAGACAGTGTTACTCTACCGAAGATCAAGCAACCTATCTTTCCCAGGAATTGAAGATGCGTTTCAAGAAAAGAAACTGGTACTAGCAGCATGGATAGACCTAAAGAAAGCATTTGATAAGGTATGGAAGGAAGGGCTTTTGAAGAAACTGAGAAATTATGGAGTAAATGGCAGGATGTACAAATGGGTCAAAGCATACCTGCATAACAGGAGAGCCAGAGTGCAACTGGATGGTCTTAAGAGTAAGAAGGTCTTATTGCGCCAGGGCGTTCCACAAGGAGGGGTACTATCTCCAACACTTTTTCTGATCTACATCAATGACCTAGTTACTGAACTACCACATGGCATCAAAATGGCAATGTATGCAGATGACTTGGTAATGTGGTGCACAGAGGAGTATGCAACAGTGGCCTCCAAATTGCTACAAAGAGCTATGAATGCACTGAATTCATGGACAAATAGATGGTGTATCAGCATCAATACAGACAAATGCAGTACTACACTTTTCACACTCTCCCCAAAACAAAAAGCAGGAGCCATCTACATAAACAATGAGCCTGTGAAAGAAGACATACAAGCTACAAATCTCGGAGTTACATTTGATAACAAACTATCTTGGTAACAGCAGATAAATAAGGCAACCCAAAAAGCAAGGAGGAAATTGGCTATTCTAAGAAAGTTGTGTGGAACCACATGGGGTGCGAGTGGGAAAATACTCAGTAAAGTTTACCAACAGAGTATACGCCCACATTTAGAATATGGATCATCCGCATGGTGCTCAGCATCAAACACCACATTGCAAGAACTGGATAAAGTACAAAACCAGGCACTTAGGGTCATCACAGGAGCAATGAAATCAACACCAATATTGGAGATGGAGAAATTGTGGAGGATACCAGCACTGAGAGAACGGAGAGACACAAAGGTGCTGATACAGGCAGAAAAATTTGTATGCATGCCGAGACATCCAATGAAGGACAGATTCCAAAATCTTGCATTGGGACGACTTAAGAGAAGCAGCTTTATCCACCAAGCCAAGCGTATTAGTAGACAAACACCAGACATGCCAAGAGTTGTTAAACCCCTTCTGCCCATACCAGAACAGACTCCCTGGACAGATGAATCAGGATTATCAGTTCAAATATGAACAGAAGTGAAAGGAATAGTTGACAAAGAGGAACAAAATAGTCTACAGCGAAAACAATATCTCTCAGTTTCCTGGATGAAGAATACCCACAAGACCTATGGATTCGTGTGTACACAGATGGATCAGCACAGAATGCAGTAAAGAATGGGGGAGCAGGTGCATATATAGAGTACCCAAATAACACTAGGGATATGATAAAATAGCAACAGGGAAATATTGTCACAATTATGATGCAGAAATACAAGCAATAAAGTTGGCAATAGAAAAACTGCTGAACAGTAATCTTAGCCCACAGCCTGTATTGTTTTTGACAGATGCAAGATCAGTACTCCAGGCACTACAATCCAGAAAATTACCACATCTGCAGACCTTATTGACTGAACTCTGCAAGCACCACAGGGTTGCCCTGCAGTGGATCCCATCTCACTGTGGAATACCAGGAAATGAGAAAGCATCAGTTGGCAATGGAAGGTTCAACAGGCACACAACTAGATACACCAGTTACATACCATCATAAGAAACAGATAATCAATCAATCAGAGGACCACAAGCCCCTAATCAGGATGCCTTTCATAATATGAATAGATATGAACAAGTTATCATTATACACCTAAGAACAGGACACAATCAACTCCATAGTCACATGTATACAAAATTCAAGATCGGTACATCAACTACTTGTACATGTGGACAGGCACCCCAGACTGCTGAACACATACTTCAGACTGCACTGAATATAGTAGACTGAGGAAAATCCATTGGCCCTTAGATACAACACTACAGACAAAACTATATGGGCCACTGCAAGAATTACAAAAGACAGTAAAATTCATACAGGAAACGACATTGCTGATATAGACAATACTTTGAGTGAACGAAAGATAGATAGATAGATAGAATAGGTACTATAAAAATAGCATTTACAATATTGTTGTAAAAATTACAACCACTTAAATGTAATAGGTACTTTAAAAATAGCATTTACAATATTGTTGTTAAAATTACAACCACTTAAATGTAATAGGTACTTTAAAAATAGCATTTACAATATTGTTGTTAAAATTACAACCACTTAAATGTCATATCATCATCAAGTACCGGGCCTAGTGGCATAGGTGATCATGTCTCTCCACAACTTTCGATCTCGGCAGCTATTTATCATTTCAGTTGTTGACCTTCTGCCAAGCCATTCTCTTAAGCTGTCTGTTATTTTATCTCTTTGCTTCCCTCTATCTCTTCGTCCCTCAATTTTTCCAGTTGTTACAATATATTCCAGCTGTTCTCTTCTCATTACCTGGCCAAAAAATTATGATTGTCTTTTCCTAACATTGGAAATTAGCTCTCTTTTTGCTTTGACCTCTCTCAGAACCTCCTCATTACTCTTCTTAGCTGTTCATGGTCTAGTTTACCCTTCTGCATGAGTGTTCTCACATTCCAAATACCTATCTTTAGAGTTTGTTTAATCTTTATTTTGCTTAAATAACTTGATGACAATCGGGTATCACCTGTAGCACATGATATCCCCTACCGAACGAGGGTTTTCCATGGGAACCCCCCTTAACGTTGTTGTAGTTATATCTAATGTTGTGGCAATTCATGATTATACAAAGAAATTACAACGGTGGTTTTCTGTTGCCTTCCGTCGGTTTGTTTACGGTTGACTCCGTTAGCCTTTGACTAAAAAGTCTTACCCCCAAGGCAGTGGGGTTGTTTTACTTCGGGTACCCTCCCTTAGCCTTTTACTCTCCCGAGCTTACCTGCAAGGGCAGCCACAGGTTGTACTGTTTACTGCATACAGTAGCAGGTAAAATTACCCGACCTGACCTTAAATGTAATAGGTACTTTAAAAATAACATTTACAATATTGTTGTAAAAATTACAACCACTTAAATGTAACAGGTACTCAAAAATAGTTTTTTTCTCTGAATTCTTGACACACAGCCATGTGTTCACACTAGGCAAAACACAGGGACTTGGAATTCCTGGCTCAGGTTGATTTGTGCCCTGAGTTTCATCTCATGGACCGGACATCTTACAATGTCTATTGGTACTATCACCCCCGTAGTCCGTCAGTATTTTCAGCTACATCATAGCATTATTCGCTGTTTTTCCTGAGTCACAAAAGGTTGTTTGATGTCTGCCGATGGCCGAGGATAATTGTCAAATTTTAATTAAAAATGATGTCTTGGCTCATTTTAGTGTTAATGTGCAGTCTTCATCATCAAAAAACATCTCTCCCTGAAGGACATACATAAGTCAGACCAATGCTATAAAGTCAGTACCTGACTTGCAGAGTTAGGGAACATAACAACAATGAGAATGTTTGCTATGAGTAGTACATTGATTCTAAAACATTTACAAGCCCCTAAGACAATGTACTATGGTTTCAAACTTAAATTGGCTTACCGACCTCACAACAACACTAAGCTGCTTGGAGGTCATGAAGAATTCTCAAATACAGACACATATAATAATAAATCTAGTACCATGCCTGTTGGCATAGGTGATCATGTCTCTCCACAACTTTCAATCTCGAGAGTTATTTATCATTTCCTTTGTTGACCTTCTGTCAAGCCATTCTTTTGAGCTGTCTAGTATCTTTTCTCTTTGCTTCTCTCTATCTATTCGTCCCTAAATGTTCCCAGTTATCACAATAAATTCCAGCTGTTGCCTTCTCATTACATGGCCAAAAAATGATGATTGTCTTTTCCTAATATTGGATATAAGCTCTCTTTTTGCTTTTGCCTCATTCAGAACGTTTTTATAACTCTTCTTAGCTGTCCACGGTATTCTCAACATTCTTCTGTAAAACCACATTTCTACAGCCTTCAGCAGTGATTTTATTGTCTGTTGTCCTGTCCATAATTCACATCCATATGTTAAGACGGTCTCTACATAACATTTAAGAACTTTTTTTCAACTTTCTGTTGTCAAAAATGGATTGCACAGTATCTTCCCTTACAATACTATCAAGTTGCTAAGAAATCTACATCTACATGTTTGTAATTTGAAGTGTCAATGAGACTGAGAGAACAACTGCATATTTCAGGTCCTAAACCTCAGCTATCTGGGATCGTAAGACAAGCAGCAGAAAGCAAATGGGCCTCATGGTCACTGAAGTACGGTCTTCAGCAGCTTACTGACACAATGGCTGATGCAATAACAAACACAGGAAAAGGAGAGGTCCGAATAGGTTCGAAATGCCTAGCTATTCAGACAAATAACAGTGGGAAATTCACTGTAAGTTTAACATGGTATTTGACTGATTTTTATATTGTTTAAAGAATCCATTAACATTGCATGCTGTCTCTTTTACACTTTATCTTCTTTCACTCGTCTCTCTCTCCTCACATTCTCTATTCTCTCTCCTCTCTGTGTCTCACTTTCTCTCTCTGTATATCATGCACAGCTCTCTATCTCTAACAAGCACCATTTCTGCTGTACACAGGTCCCCACTCCTCTTTTTCCCAAAACACTCTTTATTTTCTCTTAAATACACTATCCTTTCTCTCGAAATCTTGAACTCTCTCTTTTTTCTCTTAACTCACTTTCTTATCTTTTTTCCTCTCTATCTCTTACACATTTCACATTTTCTTTGCTCTCACTCACCTCACAGTCTCTTTGACAAACACTTATTCACACACACTCGTGTGTGGTGTATGTGTGTGTATATATATCGTTTTTTCCTCATAATTTGCTTATTAGTGGATTGTATTGCAATGTGTTGTACACCTTGTTGTCTGGTGTGTTTGATTTCATCAAGCACTTGTTTGTTCTGAATATCTATAAATAAATTGAATCTACTGATTGCTGTAAGTTTTCCTTTATTTCCTTGTCTGTCTGCTCCTAGCTTTGTTTATCATTTTTATTCTAGATTTGTTACCTACACCATATCTTTATGTTGTACAATGTCATCATTATTTGCTATTGAATGTCTTTTTTTCCTGTTAAATGTTAAATACATATACACATATATATGTAATTTTAAATATCTTATTAAAAAAAAACACAATTCTTTTTAATTTGTGAGATTAATAAATAACATACATGTGAAGCATAAGCACAGCGAGTTCGTTTGTGTTCATCTGATAACTAAGGGATCACACCTTTTTGTTAGTTTGTTTCTGGAGGCACCACGGAGAGGTGAAGCAGGGTTTGGATGGTTCTGGTTCACTGATCCTGGCACAAACCATCAGCTATGGTTCACTAACAACTTCCAGCTCTGCTGCTGTGAAGGGCCTTAACCTGCAGTTGTAAGTTTGCACAGCCAGTATTCCAAGGGGTCATCAGAAATGAAACACTTCATGGTTTGCTAAGGAGAAACTAAACAATTATGGATTTGTCTAATTACACATATGTCAATTCTCTTTGTAACTAATTCAAACATAAATATATGGTGTCCCAAAGCACACATGCATGTACATTTGTAACTGCATATACATGCCATATTAGCTACATTAATTTATTGTCTAGTAATTACATTTAATCAGCTCCCTCAGTGAGATAGAGCTGCTTGCACAGAACAGAGACAAATGGCGAAATTTGATAAAATATCTTTAAAAGAATTGAAAACTGCTAGAATAAAAATTTAGATAAGAGAAGGAGTATCTTGGTCTATGCCCTATGGGCCGGCTACGGCTCGAAAGGTCAATAGATAGATAGAAAGTATTACATTTGTATATGTCACCCATAAAATGTGCCATTGTTAATTTAAAATTCTGACACCAACACCGTACTTCCATACATTTCAAGATGTGGGGTTAATTTTTACTTAATTTGATATTACAAAATAAAGGCTTGCATGCCTTTCTAGGTGTATGGGGAATGTGGTGTTATTGGCCACATACCTCCATAACCATGGCACATTTTGGATGATGTGGTCTGTATCATAGTTCAAACAATGTGACACACACATCATGTGCCATATCATTTGGTGCAGGCGATTCCCACAATTCTCTACTCACAGTGTACAGTGTCAATGCTGTTGACTGTTAACCATGCCATGACATCAAGCTATCTAGTATCTTCTTTCTTTGTCAACTGCGATTTCTCTTTCTCTGTATTTTGCCAATTGTAACAAAGTATTCCAAATTTCCACTTCTCATTATGTGCCTGAAGAGTTAGATTTTTTATGAGCTCTTTTTTTTTTTTGTGTTGGCCTGTTTAAGAATTTCCCTTGTTGGTATTTTCAACATTCTTCTGGTGTATTGAGTACATATATAATTATATTCTAATCCAACTACATTTATTGAGGAGTCTGTGAATGAGAAGTTTAAAATCTGCCATTTAACCAATCAAGTGGACCACTAAGAAAAGGTTAATGGTTATATAGCTATTGAGTCATTTGCGGATCATCATCATTGCACTCCAAACATGTCCATAGGAGCTCAGATCCCCTCCTCAGCAAGTCTCACAGTGTCTTTCACCCGAAGGAGTGACGTAGACTCATGGCTTGGTTAATGGGTTTTTTTTCTGTTAAGAGTGAAATAACAATTTATATCTGTACTGCGACCATATTGTGCATGCAGCCTTTATGTCCCAATCCCATAAACTACTTGTTTTTTTATGACAACTAAATTTATATGATGTGTAATATTACATTAAAAAAATAATTTAAATGTCTCTTCAGATTAAAACCGAGGCTGAAACTTTTGATGCCGATTTGGTTATCTCCTCAATCTTCAGCAAAGGTAATCAATTACCTCAAAACATTTATTGTTGGTAATGTCCCTTGAGGACTGTGTAAAACTCTGTTACATTTTTAAATCATGAGTGCATCTACTCACGCAGAGCAAATAAAAAGATATCAGTCTCTCTCTCTCTCACTCTCACACACACACACAGACACATAGAGAAAGAGAGAGAGAGGAAACAGTTTACATTGTTGTCAAAGAGAGAGAATTAAAGATTTATTTTTTATTACTCCTCGTTGTTCCAATATTGCAAAAGTTTATTAATAATTAATAACCTTCAAACATTCTCAGATCAGTGCCTACAGAATCATCAACACTGTGGGCAAGCTGCTGGAGAAAATAGCCTCCACAATGCAAGACAAACTCGATCGCATTTCTTCCTGGTGCTGGGTTTCAGGTGCCTTGGTTAATCCTAATAAAGCATCAGTTTCATGGTTCTCCCTTAACAATCATATCGTTAATATGACCACACCAGTAGTACGAATGGGAGCTGATGAGGTGACCAGGGACAAGTTGATGACATACCTTGGAGTTAAGTTTGATCGCAGCCTGTGTTTTCGGGACCACGTCGACCATGTGATAACAAAATCCCACAAAGGATTAGCCGCCTTGAAGGTCATGGCAGCTGCCAACATCAAGCAGAGGCTACTTACTCTTCTGTTCCAGGATTAGTCCTCGCACCAATCGAGTATGCCCTGGCAATTCTTACTGTCAGTACGACTAAAATTGATAGGCTGGAGAAAATACAAAATGAAGCCATGCGCATTATCCTGGGATGTACAAGGGACATTTCCTGTGTAGCAGTGAGGTATCTTCTTGACTTTCCAACCATGGATGACAGAATCAAGATCTGGAGAGCATGAGCATACTTGAAGATTAGTACAGATAAAGAGCATCCATTCCACCACATGCTCAACACAGGGAAAGGTGACAGGCTAAAAAGAGGCAAATCATGGGTGGGCCGAGCAGAAGATGTCATCAAACAGATCTGTGGGCTTACCAATATCAGCGTTGGTGAGGAGTGGATACCGGTGTCTACGTCGTTCAAGGGGACTTTCTCATGTATTGTCATACTCGACAGGAAAAGTAGGGAACAGAACCCGGTTGTGGTTAATGCTGAGGTCAACGGTCTCATCTGCGATAACACTGATGAGAAAGATGCAGTCATCTATACAGACGGATCTGTAAGACGACACCAAAGAAGTGCATGGGAATTTACAGCACGCTCGGCAGGCAGAATAGTCAAAGAAGACAGTGGTGCATACGTCATGACTACGAGTAGCATGACAATGGAGGTGATGGCAGTGACCAAGGCATTCAAATTGTTAGAGTCACAAGACTACACCCACACATGTATACTGAGTGATTCGATGAGCATGATAAAAAAAAAAGTGGAGACGGGCTCTATATGGATGCAATGGGTAGAGTCATTGCGGAAATCCAAAATACCGTAAGGTTACCTTGTCTATGTCCCTGGACATGCGGGAGTACGGGTAAATGAAAGAGTGGACAGGTTGGCTAGCTGTGCTGTCGTTGAGGACGGGCAACCAATGGATCGGACGGACATCATCAATGCCCTCCGAGATGTGGGAAGAGCACAGGACTTTGACAAACACATATCCATGTCACTTCTTCGGATAATGGAAATGGGAGTTAAGATGGGCATAGCCAGAAATGAGAAACTTAGTGGCCATGTAAGAAGACTTATCAACCAACATAGAACTGGAGTCGTCAGTCACTTGACACTACGGGAATTGCTGAGGAGGAGATCTGAGCACCTATGGACATGTTCGGAGTGCAGTGATGATGACCCACAAATAACTCAATAACCTTCAAACAATCTCAGCTAAATTAATCTGTGACTATCTTCTTTTATTATCCTCAGACTTGGCCTTACTTCTTCCCAGCTCCATGTCCGATTTGAAGAAAGAGTTATCTACCTTGTCTGCTGTGAATATCATTGTTGTTAATCTGGAATATAAAGATGATGTGTTACCTGTGAAGGTATGATAGCTAACTTTGTGCTGTGGGGCATATGACAGATTTGTCTTATCTTAGTTAGGGTGACTTTGTGTTTTGTGAAATAAAGTACAACTGACAGTGAAAGCAAAGGCAAAGAATTTAGTATACCAACTGTAGGAAAATATGGAAGCTACCACAAGTCCTGAACAGTCAAAATAATCAAAAACCTCAAAGCTAAAGTTGGATTGACAGCAATAAGGAAATGCAGAAAGATCATGGAATTGATAATTTGTTGCAGCTGCAATAAGAAATGGAAGCCAAATAAAGGTAATTATTGTATTAAAGGTGGGAGCAGTGATAGCTCAGTGGTTAGTGAACTGGACTACAAAAGACAAGAGGTAGGGTTCGATCCTGATCGACGGCTTCCAGGTTCACCCAGCCTTAAATGGGTACCGGATTTTTTCTGGGAAAGTGAAGCGGCATGGGCGTAATACCGACCACATTACCCCAAAAATCTTGTACCGAAAGTCTGTAAAAATTATGGTCACTAACGCCATATTCCCTATACACCACTTGGCGTGACATGGCTCTTTACTTAAATTTTTGAATGAAAGGCCTCCCCTACTAGGATGGGGCAGGTGCAACTAGGGGAACTGTGGCCTCAGCTAATAATGCCCCATGTGTCCAATGATGTGGTAAACCACACGTGTAGGAACCACATTCAAAGGACTATCCATGGGGAAGACACTCCGGAAAACAAACCACTGCGGCCTAGCAGTTCCCATTTGGAAAAGGAAAGGCTATGGGTGAACACTCAGACAGAAACTACAGGCAGGGAGGACCTAACAGTTCTAGCTTACACCCACACTACAAAAAAACTCCTATGTCAAATCAAGATTTAACCTGCCGAGGGTGGAGTGTGTCAGCCACAGTGCCACGAAATGTATGTGACCGAAATTGGCATGGTGCACAATGCAGCGAAACGTACTGAAAGCTTTAAGGATTGGGCTGTCAGAGCTACCAGTGAAGATCATGGGTATGCCAGGATTGTTATAAATTGTTGGCTATGATGGATTTGTTTACAATTTAATTATAAAATAGATTTATCTATCCCCAGGGATTTGGCCATTTATTGCCTTCGTCAGAAAGTGGTCCATTTCTGGGGGTTATATATGATTCCTGCACATTTCCAGAACATGGTAGAAAAGGTAGCCCAAACAGCACTCGTTTAACGGTGAGCATTTGTTGGAATCGGATAAAAATCATAAATAAAGTAAAACAGCGTAATTTAATTTGTTTCCTGGCATTTTGACAAAACAATGTGGTGCCATACTAATTTTGATTGTTTATGCCATACTGCTTAGGTGGCAATCTTTTTATATCTGGTGTCAGAGTAACATTTATAGTATCTTCCAAATTTTATTAGCAGATCTTTAGCTTTGGTCAGATTTTTTCTCTTTACATCTGGTCAGACTTGATTTAATATTATACCAGTTTGGGTTGCATTTCTTCTGTATGATCTGTAATGTTTCTCACATCTGAGTGCTTGCTTTCTAAAACATCTATCTTAGTTTTATGCAATCGTGACAGAAATACGTAATTCTCTCCTGCGAAGTCTGACGGGAATGTTCGTTTAGCCCGCCGGTGCCGGAAAAATTACACCAGGACTATATATTTTGGGAGCCTTGATAGCTCAGTGGTTAATGAGCTGGACTACAAAGGACAAGGGGTAGGTTTCGATCCCAACCGACAGCTGCCGGGTTCACCCAGCCTTAAATGGGTACCGGATTTTATGTGGGAAAGTAAAGCGGCATGGGCGTAATATCGACCACATTACCCCAAAAAAACATGTGCCGAAGATCTGTAAAATTTATGGTCACTAACACCATATTCCCTATGCGCCACTTGGCATGACAGGGCTCTTTACTACTTTTTTTACTTTACTATATATTTTATATGGAGATCATGCTATCAGTAACAGAAAAACACATTCAATAGAACAGTAAGAAGTCTTTTGTGATTGCTGTAATGGGGACGTAGGAGCTTTGTGGATGTCCCACCTGCAGTGATACCAATCTGTACTAAAGTTTAAAGGTTATATTGTAACATTATAAATAAGGATTTCCTGCATGCATTTAAGACATGTGAAAAATATGGTGTTAGTGCTCATATTGTTAAATGAACAAGAGCGTATTTTATTGTTGATATGATTGTTATCACGCCAGGCTGTCCTACTTTTCCAGAAATATCTCTGGTACCCATTTTCAGAGGCTGGGTGAATCCAAAAGCTGTGTCTGTTAGTAAAAGAGGTAATAGTAAGCGCACTAACCTCTCAGCCACCATATAATTATTATAACATTATATCTGATATCTCCATTGGAGACATTCAGGCATTTAAATGCTGAACAAAGGAGTTGACAGTCATAAAGTTCTCTTTGTTAACACAATTACTTTCGGGGCATTTTCCAGTTAAGGGCCCATCAAATCAGACACTTCAGTTTCAGTTTAAAATAAATAAATGATTTATATAGTGAGACTTTTCTTGAATTCCTGTATATAGTACATGTAGTATTCTGCACATAGAAAATGTTAGTATTTTGGTGACAGCTAATTCTACAAGGGCCTTGAAATATCAGTCACAAAAAAAAATTGGTTCCTGAAAGATGGAGACCTAGTAGATGGATAAAAGACATGAAATATTTGTTGCAAATTATATTTATATAGCTACATTAAAAGTTTAGCAGTTAAGAGAAGATGTAGGAAGTAATTGCACCGAAAGTGGTCAGTGACTCATAGTTGACATTTTGCATCAGGATCAGCAACAACAGTTGAGCAAATCTTACTTCACTTCCCCACTGTGGCAATAAATTAGGTAGTCAGGCCACCTGGTACTGAAAAAAACCATGCTGAAAATGGATATGAGAGACCCAAAGATGCAAATTTTGCTGTAAACTACAGTACAAAACATCTGGATCCAGTTATTGTCCTTTTAAGGTTAAATGATGAAAGTCATTGTTAGACTAATGGAGGAGAAGAAGGCATTTAAAAAAACGATGTCCTTGACTAGACAGTCCACCAGATGATGATTAATTCTTCTGATCTCCTCTTCTTATTCTTATTAGCTTTAACCTGTCATATGGACAAGGATGTGTTATGTTGCTAGTTTACGACAAAGTTGCAATATCTGCAGCCCAATACATCCATTTTCAGCATGGATAGATTTGCTAAACAATTCTTACTCAGGCTGTGGCTATTTTGGCCTACTCTTTTCGACTTTTAACTGTCAAGGATCCTAGATTACGATTCCATAGTAAAAATTGCTCTTTAAAAATACATTTAAAAAAAATTTGACAGTTTCCTACAGGCAGTTTCCTATATCAGGAAAGCACGACCACATATGATTCCTGTTCATCATCTTGTGTAAACACACAGCTGCATAGCAAAAGTTCAAAGAAAGTTTGATTTTCAAAAATCAAAATGCTTTACTTAAGTGGCAATAATTTTTACTATGAAATTGTGACAATATGAGTCACAGTTATATGAATCCTAATCTAGGGTTAACATGTGTGAGTGCACACAGGACCCCCTGTTTTTCACCATTATCCAAGAAGGCTACACATCAGATCTCACTACCCAGAGACCAGGGGCAGGTAATGCCATGGGGAGGCTTTAATTCAAAGTGAAAAATGCCCACTCGGTGGGGGGGGGGGGGGGGGGGGGGGGGCTCAAACCTAGAATCTTCCTGTCCAGAGACTGATATCTTGCCTCTAGACCACCCAGTCCCCCTTCTTCTGAATAAATGTTTTTTTAATAACTTATTGTGATATCCATACATATTCTAGTTTTCTATTTTTCTTTTGCCTTTCCAAACTTTAGGTGATGATGGGAGGATCATGGTACAATGAGCTCTTAACTAATAAAGGTTCATTGCCATCTGGAGCAGAAATAGTGCAAATTGCATCCCAGGCAGCTGCGAAACAATTAGGCATCCGAGCTCGGCCAATTAGATCACTTGTCACATTACAGGAGGTTTGTTTTGATGTTGGTTGGCGAAAAGTTGGAATTTAAATTAGTAGTATCCGTAGTAATATCATACATATAAAGTCATATATATTATGTCATACATATCTATCTATTGACCTTTCGAGCTGTAGCCGGCCCATAGGGCGTAGACCCAGATACTCTTTCTCTTATCTAAATTTTTATTCTAGCAGTTTTCAATCCTAAAGATATTTTATCAAATCACACCATTTGTCTCTGTTCTGTGCAAGCAACTCAATCTCATTGAGGTAGCTGATTCCTGCTGGTCTTGCCTCTCTGATCAATGTTCTTCTCAGTGTCTCTCTGGGTTGCCTCTTTTCCTCTTACCTGTTGTTTCCCACATGAGGGCTTGCTTTGTTATTCCGTTATAATCTCTCCTCATCACATATCCAACATATGACCATCATCTTTTCTTGATTACTGAAGATTTTGGTGGTTGATTGGCGATTTCTCTAATTTCCTCGTTTGTTTTGAATTTTTTCCATGCTATACCAAGTATTTTGTCATACATATAGTGTTATACAAAAGTTTGCAATTGCAAACCTGCTGACCACTTTATGTGTGTTTTTTATTTTTTTTTTAAATTTATTAATCTTTGGTTTTTAGTTCATCGACATTCATATTCATTTTTAAGAATTAGAAGGCTTTGTCATAAATTACAGTTCTGTTTTCAAGGCATACATGTTGGATTTTGGATTTTGTTATATATCTGTGTTAAATGGTGACTTCAATTTTGTGTAAGAAGAATTTGCAGAGAAATAAATTTTGTATGTAACTGCATGTTTCAAATGAGGAAAGAATATTTGGTTTGAAATGAAATATGTTATTATATTTCCCTGTCAGTTTTGTTTATTTCCTCTTCTGGCCTGTATTTTTGCATAACTCTTTCAGGACCAGAACAGGAAACACATTATTTTTAGGTTTGGACCAGATTAATTTTCCATGTTTCAAAAAATGTCACCATATATCTTTTTCCTTTAACTACTTCACACAATAATATAGATAAATGTGGTATGTGTTATACATCACTGGAAAGGAAAATGGATACAGAAAATGAAAATAGCAATATATTTATGATATATGATTATTTAAAGGAATAAATATATTTTTTTAAATATAAAATATTCAAGGTAGATAATTTTTAATTCAAAATATTGTAATTCACTTACCTTTTTCCATGGTTAGAAGTGTTGCTATCCATTTGTCTTGAAATATTACCCAACATAATCCAAATTCCTTCAAAATACAGTTTATTTGATTAATTTATGTCCACAAATAATGAAATTATGTATATTTTTGTAAATTATCCCAGAATGAAAAATATGACAAATTTCTGTTACATCACAACAATATTATTTACAAGTCAAGTTTATTATTTTTATATACATAACTGGACTTATTTTGTGTGATTATGCCCTAAAGTACCAGTTTCGTTATCAGAATCTCTACCACTCGATTCCTCTGAGGCACTGATAGTGCTGGAATAGAGGCATCTACTAGCTAAACCTAAGCCAGATCATCTTAGTTTTTTTTAGAATAACTATTACTAATATTACGACTATCACCATTATCACAACAACATAATTAATAAATATTGTCCGAGTCTAAATACTATGAATACTCTATTTCTGAATCACTCAATAACAAGGTTTCGAACATAGATCTAGTTTTTTCTGCTCTATATCGTTTTGGTCACCTGCAAGAAGTACCAGCAGTGGGCATGGCATTATATGACAGAAATTTGATAAATAAACAATGAGTATAAATTAATAATTTTGTAACGTTCAAACTCAGAAATCATGAGGTATCAACAGGAAGTTCTGTGAGAACTCTCCCACATTCGGCAATCAAGTATTGGTTGAAATAAAAACCAAACATCAGTGAAAACAAAACAATTATTCAGCTACACTCGTAGAGCCAAATTTTCAAAGAATGGCTAGAAATATACACATTTTATCGAATCCATGTCTCGGGTAATAGTCCTGAAAGAGTTAAGTGATTAAATATTGTGTGTGGAATGAAGCAATTTACACATTTGTTTCCAAGGGGTCAACACATATGTGGCCAGGTCATTTTTAGAAATTCTTTTAAAAATTTGAAATACCAAGAAAATAAATTAAAATTAATCTAAAACTCATGGTTCAGATAATTTGCTCAGGAAAACAGAAAAAGGTTAAATAAGAGAATTATAAGGTTTAGTGGAAGTAAATTAAATAATTTTTGTGGAAAATGTCAATAAATTAAAAGCAGCAAAATGAAGCTCCTAGTTCTCACTTCACAAACTAGTGCAGCATTTGGTGGCCCCTGGGACTGGATGTGTTAAAATTTTAATTCCAAATTACTATAGTTTTGGCTAAAAATTAGGTCATCATAAATTCTTCTTTTTTATGTTCAGCTGTATAATATAATTTATCCACTTATAGGCTTTGTGAGTAAAAACAAATAACACTAGGGCTAAAACTAAGAATAGCTAATGTTACATTTCTCAACATTTCTATATGGTGCAGAAACATGGACATTAGACAAGAAAACAGAACAGAAAATTGAAGCCTTTGAAATGTGGATATATAAAAGAATAGGAAGAATTGGATGGAAAGAAAAGAAAACAAACGATGAAGTCTTCAAACAACTAAAATGAAAAGATAATTAAATATAATTCAAACAAGACAAATGAGATTTTTGGGGCATGTTAATAGACACAGCAGTCTACTAAAAGTAATCTTGGAAGGGAAAATATCAGGTAAAAGAGACAGACCAAGACTAACAGGGACAAGTAACATCAAAAGATGGACAAGTCAGCCTATGACACCCTGCACCATCAAAGCAAGAGACAGAGCGAAGTGGCACTCCATGGTAGCCAAGCTTTGATGTGGAGACAGCACTCAATGATGATGATGATAATGTGTAAAAGCTAGAAAATCTAAATGTATATTAATGTTCTTTTCATTACCACACAATCCACTTTAAAAGAATTTCACAATAATTTGCTGTGTTTTGTTTCTTTCCAATTTTAGGAATGTATTCCACAGTATAAAATTGGTCACATGAAGTGGGTCACAGATGTGGAACAAAAAATAAGCCAGAGTAAGCTTCCCTTGAAACTTGTAGGAGCATCCTACAGAGGGCCAGCAATCAATGACTGCATTAACAATGCCAGGAAAGTTATTGAGGCTTTGAAGCCTTCATAAAGCAATTTCTTGACATATTAGTAATTTATTTAAAAAAAACTGTTTATTACCATTATGTTAATAATGTGTCATTTAGTCAGAATTTTACAAGATCATTTGTATGGCTTCCTTTAATCGGAGTAAATCCTTTATAGAAATTGTCTTTCTCTTTCTTTCTGGTGTTCACTTGATGATTACTAAAAGAATGAGTAGTCCTATTTATCATCCATCCCTAAAAGGACTTGTGTAGTTGTGTTGTAGTTTGCAGCTATGTTAAGATATTTCGTCCCAACACATTTGACTTCAGCACTGCATGTTAGAGTACCCGGTTGCCTATCCTCTTGATCTCTACTCTCTGGGCCAAAGAGTTGTCTGTTTCCAGGAGTATCGCTGGGAGATGGAGCAGGGTCTTGATTAGCTATTGTTCCTGATGCATACAGTCAGCTGTAGGCCACTGACTGCTCTCAGCTTAGTTGCTGGATGGATATCTTGGCCCTCTTTATAGAAATTTTAGGCTTGGATTTTATTTCTTAAAATTTATCTTGAGTTTGAAAAAGTGAAGATGCCATCAAAAGGATAAATAAAGCTAGAATGGCTACTGACATTTTAAACAATTTTTAGAGATGCACTTCTCATGATCCAATTCTGACAGTCTTTTCTATGTCAGATTGGACACCATAGTAAAGGTAAAGTACGAGACTTGAATTGGTGTCTTAGCGCATGAGTGTTCACCCATATGTGTTCACCTGTCTATCCCAGAAGTGTTCGGAGACTTCTGGATAGTGTCGCTTCAAGCATTGAAACTCACGATGCAAGGCGGTATTCCTTACCTTCCCAGAGTACAACCCTGGTACCTGTTTCTGCCAGTGGCTGGATCGTCCGTGGGGGTATTTTTTTTTCCAATCACAAGTACAATTCACACTGCTTCCAGCGGGAATTGAACACAGGTTGTCCGAATGTTGGTAGCCAAGTCAGGTGGTTTTCCCAACTAGGCTTCTGAGGCCCCCATTGGACACCATGCAACAGTATAAGTCAGTAGATAATGTTACTCTTAAGTTAGGTTTCATATATTGAAATCTGACCAGTAATGCATCCGTACAATAACCAGACCGTGCAACAGAGTTTGTGCACAATGGTAGGATTCTCTTTGGAGGTTCTCAGCATTTCAAGGAGAAGATCGGAGCACCTATGGATGTGTCTGGAGTGCAGTGATGGTGAACATAATATAATAATCCACCATTTACACAACACAAAAACCAGACTAAGAATATTTGAGAGCTGTGTTTTTTTTATGAATCTGAGTACTGAGGGTAACAGAAGAGGAAACACCAAGACTGTCTTTGCTACATGCATGAGAACAATTTTCAAAATGGTTTTGCCAAACAAAATAAGCAGACAATAACCTTTCAAGGGGTGCAACAATGAAGAAATGCCTAGAGTGATAATAGGTAGGTACTGGAGCTGGATGGATTGTGCACTCAGAAGTGATCAAGAAACATTGACAAGAATTTACATGCTGTGACTGCAAGGTTAAAGGTGAAATTAGACAGAACCAAGGTTAAAGGTGAAATGAGACAGACCCAAGGTTAAAGGTGAAAGCAAAAGACTCAAGTTTAAAGGGGAAATGAGACAGACCCTAGGTTAAAGGTGAAATGAGACAGACCCAAGGTTAAAGGTGAAATGAGACAGACCCTAGGTTAAAGGTGAAATGAGACGGACCCTAGGTTAAAGCGGAAATGATACAGACCCAAGATTAAAGGTGAAATGAGACAGACCCTAGGTTAAAGCGGAAATGAGACAGACCCAAGATTAAAGGTGAAATGAGACAGACCCAAGGTTAAAGGTGAAATGAGACAGACCCAAGGTTAAAGGTGAAATGAGACAGATGAAGCACAATCTGGCAGAGAGCAATAAAGACTTAACATGAGGATACACCGTGTGAAGCAAAATCATAGGCCATGCCGGTGTGGACTCTGTTGTTGCCCTTCAAGATGAGCACCGCTGACAGCTTTAGTAAAAGAAAGGCAAATGTAGTCCCATAGCAACTGAAGTTGGGTTATGAAATGTTAGTGACTTCATTGTACTAAGCCTCAGTTTCATGAGGTGGCCAATTCCCTAACTCACTCTCTTTTCTTCCAGGAGAGTATCTCTCATTGTACTAAGCCTCAGTTTCATGAGGTGGAGGCAGCCAATTTCCTAACTCACTCCCTTTTCTTCCAGGAGAGTATCTCTCATTCTCTGGTACCCACTCAACTCTTTACATACGGAAGCTTTTTATCGACCCAACAGAAGAGATTGCAGAGGCAACATTTTTCATGGTTTTAAGAATCAATCTACATAATTATATTTATCTAACATATAACATAAAGTAAAAAAGTAAAGTACCCTGTCACGTCAAGTGGCGTATAGGGAATATGGTGTTAGTGACCATAAATTTTACAGACCTTCAACACATGATTTTTGGGGTAATGTGGTCGGAATTACGTCCATGCCACTTTACTTTCCCAGAAAAAAATCCAGTACCCATTAAAGGCTGGGTAAACCCGGAAGCCATTAGTTGATATAACATATTATACATTAATTTTTAGCTAATTGAACAAGGTATTAGATTTCACCAATATCAAGATAATACAAGACTTGTAAAAAGAATATGGTTTGATGGCGTTCACACTAATCAAATTGAGCATGGCGCACTATATGGCGAAACGTACACTGCCGAACTCGGCATGGCACACAGTGCGACGAAATGTACGGAAAGAGTTAAAGAGGCTGGGTGGAACCTATGAACCTTTTTGGTTGGAGATGTCTCAACTGGCATTTGAACCCCAAACCTTTAGACCAGTAAACAAGTGTACTAACCACAATGCCACTTTACTATCATTTCTGCATATAATATAACCAATTAAAATAATTGGGAGTGGTTTCCCTTCCCAAACTTTTGTTTTCCCCAAAATTATGCTTCTCTGACTGGCACATGTTAACACAAGTGAATGTATTTTTGTTATATTATTCAGGTAACAGAAGTAATTTCTGTGTGAGACATATCCCATGATGTGTGTAGTAGTGCTTTTTTTAAGACTATAAACAGCTTCTGTGATTAAGAAATACCTTGTCCATATAAGTTGAGTATATCTAAAAACTCTGTTTTTAGATATATTGTGAATGATAAGAGATGAAACAATCTGCATTGTTACTTTATACTGTGCCTAAAAATAAATATATGTGAATTTTGCTTTCAAATTAAAAATTATGAATTGAATATTCAGCTGGTAAAAACATAAATGGATTTACTTTTTAAAAAAAAATAACACTTGGAGTTATGTTTGCAATGGAGTTTATCTGATCTTGGATTAGAATTTGGTGAGAGATGTTTTCATTTTTAGATTAATATTTTAATGATTCTTTACTTTATCAGCTCAATGTTGTTATGTGCTACAAATATTTTCTCCATAGTCAGCAATATTCCTTCTTTAATTTAATATATAACATTATGTTTTAATTAAAACAATGTATAGAAGTTTGAATTTTATGCTATTTGGTAGTCTGTAGATCCAATACAGATAATTCCGTCCATACTAGCAAAAATAATTCTGGAGTTAGAGTTATCCCCTCCACAGCCAGAACCATTTACTTTAGGTTCTCTGTGCAGCTTATTGGAGTGTTTGACCCTATTTATGTTGGTATAGTGTCCTGATATATGTGAAATATCTGATGCAGGGTTTTGTTGTTGGGTTTTACTATGAGTTAACAACCTAGGGTAAATAACACAATTAATGAAATGTTTGGCATCTGGGATGTATAATTTCTCTTAGTATTTGGTAGTTAATTGCTTAATGCTTGAATTCTGTATTAACGGTCGTGATAATTAGAAGATATTATGTTTAAATACTAAACATCATATTTTCATATTGTGCTATGTATTCTCTGTATTTACAAAAAATATTTTAACAAACTTTAAATACCAAAAAAAAAAATAACCTGTGCAGAAGTTTTGAACTTGATGCTGCCCTTATGGCTACCGGGGCCCTGACCATGGTCGGAGAAAACATTAGTCACTGTCATGCATGACGTAAGAGACAATTAAGGAGGCTGTGGTCAAGGTCTTCACTGGTGATATAGAGATTGTGCATCTGAGCTGAAGCCACCTTCAGTGCTTTCACTAGCATATTTAGTGATGTTGCTTCAATCTGGGAAATGTGCTGGGGATGGGATCTGAGTACTATGTGGTTGTTTGTGGTACAATGAAGATAATCTGTTGACTAAAGACTAAATTTTGTGACATTAGGTACTTCACTTTTGCAAGTAAATTTCTGACCAATCCAACAAAATAATCCTGGAGTTAAAAAGTTAGCGGACCAAATATTATACACATAGTGAAAGTTATCATTGTCTGCTGGTTACAGTTTGTCTAGACTCATCACTATATTTCAGAATTAAATTCCTCTATACTTAGTTGCTCTCTAATAAATGATGTTTGAAAGAAATTTTGTAAATGACCTCATAGTGGGGGTTCTGTCCTACCATGCTTCACCCTAATACATGGAGTCCATGTCTTATTACACCCTTTCATTGATTGGGTTTGTTGAAGAATCAACACAATTTGCACTCCAGGCAAACCCATGGGTACAATCGCCTTCAAGAAACAATGAATGTTACATTACACTGACTTTTGTGGCATACTGGTTGTACATACACTGCAATCCTCCACTCACGTATGCTTTCCCACGTGTTCTGTACTATTTAAAAATTCCTGCAACCTGACACTGTTAGAATCATAAATTGTAGTCACATTTTTTTTATATACATGCCATCTATCCCTATCCATAATTACAATCTCCACCACTGCTCCACATGTAGTCAGCTCATCTGCATTTTCACTGTTATACAACATTCCTTATGACAGGGGCAGTAAATCCACACTATTTCCTGATCCCCTTTATTTGTTCATTTATTTTTCTGACCAAAAAGATTCCAGGTTTACTTTCCCTGAGTGGTGAGTTTCTTTACCAGTACAGCTTCAGATCACCCAGCCTCTGAAATTGGGTGCCAGAGTATTTCTTTCCAGGAAAGTAGAGTGGTCTTGCATGATACTGATCAACATCAGCCATAAAATATGCCAATAGTCATTGAAAAATTATACTATTCCCCCTCACTATATATATCCCCTATGTCTTAAAGTCATGGCAAGAACCCTTTATATATGCATTAATGATGAACCATGCTAAAATTTAATTGCTATTTTTCTGGAGGAAAATACAAATTGTATTGAAGCTAGAAAAAAGAAACAATGTGAGGATAAAGTCCTATGTTTCCTAACTCTAACCCAAAAATAAAATAAATTGTATTAGTAATGAACATTGATGAACATAGAGATTATTTTTAGTATTTAAGAGCCACAGTAGTTTTGTTATGATGCCAACTAAGGAGAGATCACTTTAATTTATGTTCCTAAACTAGGACTTTACCATAATTATATACAAAGGAAAAAAAAATCTGATTCTTGTTATAGCTAAATGCTTAATTGTGTATGTCTTCTTTATCTTCTTCATTCACTTTCAAACATTCATATTGATGTATTCTAAGAGAGAAGATAGATGAACTCCATCATGCTTCGTCTCGTACAGGGAATATGATATTGGTACCCATATTTTTTTTACCATGGCACATTCTTTGTTGGGTTGTGTGGTTGGCACTATGTCAGTGCCATATATTATAAAAGGCCACATTTAACTGCAGGTTCTCCGCACAACTATATGGCTTTTTTGGAACATACACTGCCTGTTATGTATACATTAATTCCATGACATTCCATAAACAACAAATTTCCACATACAGTGTTTCCACCCACACCCCAATTTATATCTGCTGTGTGGTTTATATATTGAGTAAGTACATTAACCCTTTGTGTTTCTATATTGAACCAACTACTGCCCTTTTCTTTTCAAAACTTCTATAGTTGAATTATCAGAAATTAGGAACAACTGTATACTACCAGAACAAAAGTAGTTAAAAAAGTTATCATATAGCCGTATTTACCATTCAATATTTAACTACAGAACAAGTTTTCTGATTTTATCAAGAGTTATCTGACTTGAAATTGTGAAGTGTGTAATGTCATCAAGTTCAAACTTCTGTATAATTAACATTTCAAATTAAAATTTGTCAAAAATTATATTTAATGTGTTTCGATCATCTAGCCTAGAAAAGACTATTCTGCAAGGAACTGCAAAAGGAGCAAGATGGAGAGGTAGGCAGAGAAAGAGATGGGAAGATAACATCACAAAACAGACAGGCCTTGACTCTGAAAAGTCTTTAAAAATGACTGAAGATAGAGGGAAATGGAGAAAGTTGACGAAGTTTGTTGGTAGTACACCAGTGAACCCCAAAGTTATGGGCTGCTGAAGAGGATATTGAACTGAAGAAAGAATTTTATGAAAATGAAGTTAATGAACAAAATATATTAATTTTTAAATACACATACACACACATGAACAAATAAAAATTGTGATAAATTGTTGATATCTCTTGTTATGGCTGTTATCACATTTCTGGGGTATACTGAAAGTTTTCTGTGTGGCTGGAGATTACATGCCCAGTGCAGGTACCACATGATCTCTGGTCGGAGTTCTTATTTCAACTATCATTTTTTAAAAACTGCTGTATGTTGTTATATTATTATTATTATTATACTTTTTGATATGTTATGTTTTTAAAGATCTCTTGCCTAACAATTTTAAAGAAAATTGATTGTCCATGACACAGGAGTGAGGTTTGTGTCATACACAGTCTGTGGCATTCAATTTCAAAACTTTTTTATAAACCTATATAATAAACTAACTAAAACAGCTTGCAGAAAAAAACAACATTAATTTATACATTATAACTATTATAACATTTATATATTATAACTTTTGTATAAACCTATATAATAAACTAACTAAAACAGCTTACAGAAAAAACATTAATTTATACATTATAACTATTATAACATTTATATATTATAACTTCTTTATAAACCTATATAATAAACTAACTCTCTCTCTCTCTCTCTCTCTCTCTCTGCGATCAGGACTCAATCAGAGTAGGACTCCAGACTCTCGCACGAAGACAGCTGTCTGTTTAAGCCTGTTAGGTCCACTCCGATTGAATACCTGTTAAAACGTTGCACTGTGTTTCAGTGGCCCAGTGCATCCGATTTCAGCCAGCATTTTGTTCAGGTTTGCTTTCCTTAGCCTTTGATTGTCCCCAATCTTCTTGCGAGGCAGCAGATGATCTTTTCTGTAGGGGGATTCTGCCCTTAGATGGTCGGCCTTCCCAGGTTTACGAGCACCATCTGCCCGAGTCACTAGAGGTGACTAACACAGACATGCGACTTGTAGTACGAGGAAACTGCAACTAGGAATACTTTTCATGCACAGCCTCCAACTGTTCCCACCGCCTATCCCCATATACCGGTAAGTCACGTACTCTTGAAAATGATGATCCTCGTAGCACCTGATGATGTTAGGCCATCGTTGATGACTCCAATTCTGAACATAGAGACACACAGTCAGTCGTCAAATTTTCCCCGTCGCACATCAAACAGCAGACCGTAAGATTTGCACGCGGCCGGTCTAGGGAACCATTACGATGACCATAAACTAACTAAAACAACTTACAGAAAAAAACGACATTAATTTATACGTTATAACTATTATAACATTTATATATTATAACTTTTTTATAAACTTATATAATAAACTAACTAAAACAACTTACAGAAAAAACTGCAGAACACAATCAAAATTTATACATAGCTTTCATTGACCAGGAAAAAGCATTCAACTGAGTAAACAGAGAACAGCTGTGGGAGATACTATAACATACGGAGTAAGCCAACATCTAACCAACCTTATTAAAAGTCTCTACATCAACAGCAGCTGCACAGACCACTTTGAAGTTAGATCAGCTGTAAGACAGGGGTGCGTACTATCCCCCCTACTGTTTATTACAAACATGGACTATTTAATACAAGTTAGCCAACCCATCAGAGACAGAAGATCAACGAGCTTCTATTTGCAGACGATCAAGCACTAATACATGAAACAATAGAAGACCTACAAGAACACTTAAACAAACTCAACACCTTAGGAACAAAATACAACATGAAAATCAACAAACAGAAGTCATGAATGTCGCCAAAAATAAACAGAACATCAACATAACTATAGAAGGCGGGCATCTAAAACAAGTATAGGAATTCAAATACCTAGGAAGTCTAGTGACAAACGATAATTCACAAACAGCAGAGATAGAATCAAGATGCATCAAAGCTTGTCAAATCATTGGACAGTTATCACCACTATTGTCCAACAAGGAAATAACTCTAGAGGCAAAATGGGCACTCTACAATACAATCTTCATCCCAACGTTGTGCTACCAATGCCAGTCCTGGACCCTAGATGCAAGAACAATAAGAAAATAACCTCTACTGTGATGAAATGTGTCAGATGAATGATAGGAAACAGTCTGAGAGATAAGATCAGAAATGAAGAACTGAGAAAAAAGCTAGGAATAGCCCCCGCCACAGAATATATAAAGAAACAACAAATAAAATGGTTTGGTCATATGACACGGCAGAAAGATCAAAACATAACACAACGAGCCCTCAATAAATGTTTCGAGAATACCAGACCCAAGGGTCGACCATGAAAAATATGGATCGATGGAATACTAGAAGCTCTAGGAAACATAACAGCAGTGGAGGCGAACAAAAGAGCAAAAGACCGCAAGTTATATCTCCCCTCGACTCTGAAAGGCAAATGAGGAAGGAAAGAAGAAAAAGAAGATTTCAAAACAAAAAAAACAATTGTGGGATCTGTATAGGGGAGAGTGGTTAACGAGAGAATTGAGAACAAAGGTCACCTTCATGCATTTGTCACGTATTGCTGTTAACTTTTTATTTAACCTTGACAAAAAGAACGTCCTTGACTCTTAACGAGATTAGAACCTTCATTCCCATGATTGGTAAACAGCTGATTCCATTCAGTTTCAAAATGAGTTTTGAAATTACATTAAGTTGATGCTGAAGTTTCAAATTATTGTTATTTTATGGACTGAATGCCTTTAAAATGTATGATCCTAGCAATTAAAGTATTTGTGTGCAATTGTATGCCCATATAGTAAATAATTACTATTCCTAGTGACGTATTTAGCAGGTAGAAAATATGCAATTTTTTTGTATAGTAGTATTTTGATTAACTCTCTTAAATGTAAATAAACATATACATGTTTTTTTTTAATCTTTTCCTCTTCTGAGTGTTTATCTGTTGTGTGGACCTGGATGAATTATGTCGCTAATTAACGGCAGTTAGTGAGTACATATGGAACCTCAAGTTTTATTCGTTGTTTTTCAAGAGGGCTAGTAGACTTTGGTTCGATTTTTTAAAATTCTCACAGCCTGTTGTGGGAATTGTGAACCCTGGACCTTTACATTTAGCGGCTGAAATCTTACATCTAGACCACCCGGTCACACTTTTTGAGTCAAGTTCTCATATCATGTTTTTTTTAAAAAAATGTGTTCCCTCGGTGCATACAATTTAACATATTCTTGATTAGTTATGATGCTCAGATGCTATACAAACCATAAAAAACTAATATAGAAACATCATCCATAAACACAAACTTACATGGTTTGAACACAAATTGTAGTCAACATGTCTAGAAAACAACATTTTCCATCACTTGATCACTGATAAAAGATTTAAAAAATGAAAGAAAGAATGATTAAAATAATCAATATGGTGAGAATATGGTGTTTGTGCTCATATATCTTTTTACCACTGGCACTGGCACAATTATGAGTAGAAAAAGACTTCTCCGCAATGCACAATATAGACAAGTGGAACAATATTAAAATATGTAAATTAATTTAAATATCTGGAAGCTTTGTTAACCTCAGATGGTAGATTTACAACAGAGGTGAGATGCAGAATGGCTCAAGCAAAAGCAGCTTTCCAAAAAATGAGGAAGATGCTGTGCAATCCATTTTTGACAGTAGAAACAAGAAAAAAAGTCCTTAAATGTTATGTAGAGCCAGTCTTAACATATGGAGGTAAATCATGGACAATAAGACAACAGACAAGAAAATCACTGAAGGCTGTAGAAATGTGGTTTTACAGAAGAATGTTGAGAATATGGACAGCTTAAGAATAATGAAAACGTTCCAAAAGAGACAAAAGCAAGGAGAGAGTTAATATCCAATATTAGGAAGAAACAATCATCATTTTTTGGCCATGTAATGAGAAGGGAACAACTGAAATATATTGTAACAACTGGGGAAATTGAGGGAAGAAGAGATACCAGACAGCTTAAGAGAATGGCTTGGCAGAAGGTGAACAACAGTAATGATAAATAACTGTCGAGATCAAAAGTTGTGGAGAGACATGATCACATACACCAGATGGCATGATACTTGAGGATGAAGACAATTATGAGTAACATGATCAACACTACGACAGTCAGTCTTTTTCAAAAAAAAATTTTCCTCTACTCATTTAAGGCTGGGTGGACCTAGAAGCTGGTTGGTTGAAGATATGATCCAGACTTTTTGTTCTCAGTAGACCAGTTTACTTATCTTTGCTCTATCATGGCTTCAAAAGAGAGAGGGGGGAGGGGGGGGTATATTGTGTGCTCAATTAAAATAAGAAAATATCGGAATGTTAATGAACATTGTCCAAGTGTAGTGGTGATGTACTAATCTTGATTTTGAACCTATAAATTAAAGTATTTTGTGTGCAATTGTATGTCCATATGGTAAATAATTACTATTCCTATAGTCCGTTCAGATTCGTTTGCCGAGATGTTATGATTTATAATTCAAAAAGTTCTTGATGATTTCACATGATTTTTGGCATACGGTGTTAAAATGTCCATGTCACGAGAACATATGTGTTACTCGATGTCTAGCTATAACGGTTTTCTTAAAGCGGCGAATTCCTTTGATCTTTGCCCATGTAACTATTATTTTGACCCTAATCAAAATGTTTTACAGTAATCTAGTGCAACGATGACCCATAGGCATGTCCATAAAATTTTACTTGGTGGCAAGTATACAAATTTTAAATTATATATAGAACTTTTGTTCGTAGAGTCAATTTGATATAGTTCCATGCTCTTGGTGTGAGTTTCCCAAATGTTGTCGCTGCCTTTCAAATACGTACATTTAGTTCCTCATCTAAGGAAAGTGTGGCTGTAATAGTGGATCCAAGATAGCTGAACTTCTGTACTGACTCAAGCAGGCTTCCATTCAAAGTAATGGTTGTTGGTTTGCTTATAACATATTTTTGATTGCTTGGGTGGTCTTGAACAATAAACTGTTTAACAAATCAACTAGGAAATTTTGCAAATCAAACTATTTATCTGTAGACTTAATCAGAGTAATGATCATTCAGAATCAGACGAGTCAAATAGGTCGATTACTGCTTTCGACTGAACAAACAACAAACCATCCTTTTTCCAATATTCCTCTTCTTGTCGTAACACACGATCCTCACATTTTACCCAGTAGTCTTTATTTATATTTGATAGAGCCTGATTTGTAAGTATCTCAACATCGCATAATTTGAAAGTTTTATTTGTATATGCTACGTGTCCTTTAACTTTTGCCCAAACTAGTTCTATAGGATTTAAGTGTGCATGATATGGAGGTAGTCTCAAACATCTATGGCCATGTTCTTGAATTAACTTGTCTATTTTAAATATCTTTGTACGTTGTGTCTGTTTTACAAGGCTAAGCAATTCGGGTTTCAAGTAGCTGTCGTTAACTTGTATGTGTTCTTTTATGAGCCACGTTTTGATTGCATCTTTTGTACTTGATGATGTTGGGATTCTATCTTCTACGTTAACTACGTTATGGTATGAAGCATTGTCCATTATCAGACAAGAAGGTCGATCTAATATTGGAAGGATACTTTTCTCGATCCAGTCTTTAAATATGTGCCCATTCATTTCGGAGTGGTAGTCTCTATTGTCTATGGATTTTGAAATGAAAACGAGATGAGCATTCTGCAACAACCCATTATGTCTGCTACCTGCATGTGCAACTATCAAACGTTGCCCTTTACTGCTTGGTACTGATCTTTTAATACTTCCATCTGCTAACTGCCATTCCTTTTCATTTGTATGATGAGCGTTGATCCAAGTTTCATCTAAATAAACAATATCATAATCATTTTCGCGCATTTCCTTCACTTCACGTAAATACTTGCTTCTAAGAGCTACTAGATGTGGCTTCTCACAAATAATGTTTTTTCCACCAGCATACTTTCTAAAGGTGAAGCCTGCACTTCTTAATATTTTCCATAATGAAGTTTTGATATTTCAATGTCGTTGTTAGTTTTCAGCCAAAGCTTCAACTTTCTAAGTGTCACTTCTTCGTTTATATCAAACATTCGACAGATTTCTCTTTTTACTAGGTCCTTATCAAAACTGTCTAACGTTTCTTTCCTTCCTTGCTTTCTTGCATTTGTTGGCAATAAATATCCGCTTCCTTTAACTATTCGATCAAATGAACGTTTACACAAACCTAAAATATGCATTGTTCTCTTCTCAGGGTTTGATAAAGAACAATAAAGATGTCCCTTTTTACGCTCTCTGCAGAAGTATTGATAAATCTTTATAGCAATGTTATGCTCAGTAAAATATTTTGCCTTTATATTCATTCTCACATAGACTTGCAGAAGATAATATGGATAGTGCCGCCTCCTTTCTGTAAATATTGAGATTTGCCTCTGAATTATGACTCGAACTCGAGTCTACGGCCGTGATTTTGACGTCACATAATTTCCGGTTTCGGCTAAAATGTCATTTTGTGCTAAACGGGAAATTTCATATGTAACATTTCTTTATAAAAATTTATAGTGGAAACATAACTATTTTAGGACGGTGCGCATTCAGCCGTGAAGGTCATGCCTATATGTTAAAGAATCAGCTGTGAGATGTAAGCATCTACATAATCCCGCCGGTGTTTATAATATCGATTAACTTTTTTTTAATATAGGTTAAATAAGGCATCTTTGAAACTGGATCACATTTCTTTGATAAAAAAATATTTTTATAGCGACATTAGTATTCTAAACCTAACTTCAAAAGATCAATGCAAATGAACAATAAGTTTTTGAAAAAAATTAATTAATGTCTAGGCAAACGAATCTGAACGGACTATAGTGACGTATTTAGCAGGCAGAAAATATGCAATTTTTAAAAAATCATACTGCTTTTCATCATCCATCTTTATTATGGTCAAAATGTTTGATCCTATCAGATGAGCCTATGCCTGTCAGCTTTGCTTCTCTTATCAGTATTATTTTTAGTGTCTGTATCTATTGTCCTTTCGAGCCGAAGACAGCACTTAGGGCAGAAATTCTAGACTCTATATGTCCAGTAATCATTGTTATCAAACATCAGACCTTGCCTACAACATGCATTGTATCTCGCTACATGTCTCTGTTCTGGGCGAGTTGCTCAATCTCCGTGAGGGAGCTCTCTCTCTAGGTCTTCCTCTATTTCTGTAACCTGATGTTTGCCATATCATCATCATCAAGTACCAAGCCTGCTGGCATAGGTGATCATGTCTCTCCACAACTTTTGATCATGACGGTTATTTATCATTTCTGTTGTTGACCTTCCGCCAAGCCATTCTCTTTTGCTTCCCTCTATCTCTTTGTCCCTCAATTTTCCCAGTTGTTACAATATATTCCAGCTTTTCTCTTCTCATCACATGGCCAAAAAAATGATGATTGTTTTTTCCTAATATTGGAAATTAGCTCTCTTCTTGCTTTGGCCTCTTTCAGAACGTTTTCATTACTCTTCTTAGCTGTCCATGGTATTCTCAACATTCATCTGTAAAACCACATTTCTACAGACTCCAGTGATTTTCTTGTCTGTTGTCCTATTGTCCATGATTCACATCAATATGTTAAGACTGGCTCTACATAACATTTAAGAACTCTTTTTCTTGTTTCTATTGTTAAAAATGGATTGCACAGTATCTTCCTTATTTTTTTGGAATGCTGCTTTTGCCCGAGCCATTCTGCTCTTGTTTTCGTATAATAGAGGAAAAGATATACAGAGAAGGGTTGTGGCATTGTTAATGGACATGTCCACAAAAGTAAAATTAGTAATACATATGTTGAATGACTCAAAATAGTGATGGTTAGTAGCATCATCAAGTATCATGAATGTTGGCATAGGTGATCATGTCTCTCCACAACTTTCTGTCCCTATTTGTTATAATAACGGCTACCCGTTTAAGGCTGGGTGAACCTAGAAGTTAGTTGGTTAAAGAAACGAACCCAAACTTTTGTTCTCACTATTTACTAACCTTTCATGGAACATCACTTTTCATCTCAAGAGAGAGAGAGTGAGGTAGATGGCAACAGTGGAGGGTGAGTTTGAAATTTGAGGCCGCCTGGACACGAGACTGAAGTTCACTCTTAACCTGCCTATTTGCGGCATAAACATTATTGTAATTCATGCTATGTAATATAGCTCCTTCAATTATTGTCTTAAATTAACATAATTATAAATACATCATAATATCTTAGTTATCAGCATTATAAGTTCTGAAAAAAATATGGTTTTGCTGTTAATTAAAAACTCACAGTTTTATTCAGTTTTTAAAAAAATATAAAAATGCACCACATTGATTCTTACAGAAGGCACTTGATAAATCCGCATCCCCACCGGTACTACTTTTATATGTTTAAATAAAAAGATAGAACGCCATCAGATTAGTCGTTCCTTTGTTGCCATGCAGTTTACGGTTGTAGTAGGTTTCACCTCCATAGACATTGAAGTCTAATTATTAGTAACGGCTTGAGTTATCTGAACTATATCACGGTTATACCAGGGAATACGGTGGCTGGTTGTACACTGACATTGAACTATATCACGGTTATACCAGGGAATACGGTGGCTGGTTGTACACTGACATTGAACTATATCACGGTTATACCAGGGAATACGGTGGCTGGTTGTACACTGACATTGAACTATATCACGGTTATACCAGGGAATACGGTGGCTGGTTGTACACTGACATTGAACTATATCACGGTTATACCAGGGAATACGGTGGCTGGTTGTACACTGATATTTAATTCATTGAGCTGGAGTGTGATTGTGTTATGTATTCTGATGAAATATTAGAGGAGTCGTGGCCTCCTTTGAATGTCCGCCTCTTGTAGATGGTGCACTCAATTAAGATTAGAAAAGATCAGAATGCTAATAAACATTGTCCATGTGTGGTGGTGATGTGCTATTTTCTTTAAACTGTCTGTTAATTTTCACTCTGGGGGTACTGGTTGGTCTCGAGGCAAGACGCCGGCCTCGAGACAGAGAGGTTGTGGGTTCAAATCCGGCTGCACCAGTTGGGATTTTCATTTATGATTTCTCTCTGCAGCAACCACCCCTGATCTCAGCAGCGAGGCCCGGCTTGAAACATCAATTACTCATCGACGGAAAGAAAAATATGAGTACCTCCGAAGTCGGAGTTATCTGCCTGTGCGGCGAGGGACCCTTGTGTCCTCGCAGCCAGGGAAAAATGGATTAACACGCAAAATTCAGTTCCTAGTCTCTAGGGACTTCTTCAGAGGTAAAAGCTGGCGAACGAAAAAAAAAATTCACTCTTTTGCCATTTATCTCATCTACAATCAGTTTTTTTTTCTCTTGTCATAATTTGTTGCAGCTTTTCCTCGACGTGGCCGAACATTGATTATCATTTCCTTCTGGTGTTGGCAATAGCCTTCTGTTAGGTCTTGGCCTCTTTTGGAACATTCAACTGATGATAACATAAATTTTAATTAAATTGACAAAACACGAATTTTAATTAAATTTAGACAAATTTATGAACAAACTACTGGGCAAGAAATAGACACAATTGACCATGAGAAATACTGAGAGTACACTGCTATTAAGAAAATAATTTGGAATTAAGGCTGGCTGGACCTAGAAGCTGGTTGGTTGAAGATATGATCCAGACTTTTTGTTCTCAGTAGACCAGTTTACTTATCTTTGCTCTATCATGGCTTCAAAAGAGAAAGAGAGGGGGGGGGGGTATATTGTGTGCTCAATTAAAATAAGAAAATATCAGAATGTTAATGAACATTGTCCAAGTGTAGTGGTGATGTACTAATCTTGAATTTCAACCTATCAATTAAAGTATTTTGCGTGCAATTGTATGTCCACATGGTAAATAATTACTATTCCTTGTGACGTATTTAGCAGGCAGAAAATATGCATTTTTTAAAAAATCATACTGATGATAGTTAATTTACGTTTTTAACCCTTCGCCAAATATCTGGCAGTATTATCTAGATGTGTATTAATGAGAATATCAGACCCAAAAAAATGAACTTTAAACCCAAGCCATTTAACCGGGCCCATGGTTTTATCAGCAAAGACAGGTTTAATTACATTTTTCTGTGACAGCACGAAATTGTATACTCAGTGTCATGTTCCAGCTAACGCTAACCCAAAGCACAGATGTGCTCTGGAGTGTAAAGTATATATGGTAATGAACAATACTGCATATATCAAACTCTATAATACAATAACCACGGGAATATCAAAATGGACGAAGAAAGAGTATCAGAGATAACACAAATGAAGAGATCTAATTGTATGTTTATGACAAAGGTAAGTTACCAATAATGTACCATTTTCTGTATTCTTCTAATTAGTTCTGATTGCAGTGTGATTTAATGTGAATTTAAAAACATATATATTTTATGATCAACAGTTTAACATACGTAAGGAACATTAACATCAATATCAATGAAAACTATCATTGAGTTATTTGCAGATCATCATCATTGCACTCCGAACATGCCCACAGATGCTCAGATTCCCTCCTCAGCAAGTCTCGCAGTGTCCAGCTACTGACGACTCCAGTTCTGTGTTGGTTGAATAGTATTCTTACACGTCCACTAAGTTTCTTGTTTCATCTGTAATCATCTTAACTCATATCTTTTTCATCCGAAGTAGTGACGTGAACTCATGGTTGCCGAAGTCATGTGACCTTCCCACTTCCCAGAGGGGAAACTATCATTTTAGCACAAGATGAAGCAATTTCTTTCTACTTGTTTGTCCGTCCATCCGTTCATTGTCCATTCAAGCTGAAGGCGGCATCTAGGACAGAAAGTTGTATCCTTCGATCTTTCAGCTGTCAGACCTTGCACAGGACCTGCATTGTGTCTTGCCACACGGCTCTGTTCTGGGCGAGTTGCTCAATCTTGGCGAGGGAGCTGATACCTGCTGATATTGCCTCTCGATTCAATGTTCTTTTTAGTGTTTCTCTATGTTGATCACTTTTTCTGTTACCTTCTGGTTCCCATAAGAGGGCCTGCATAACTATAACCTTAAATCAAAGTATGTTTGAATCTGTGCCAAGGTTCAGTAATCTTGGATTTAGAATCGTGACCACCTTCTCCCTTGAACGAAAGAAGTAAACACAAGAATCAGCAAGATAGCTACAACCTTCAATAAACTAACACAAAATACATGGAATATAACATAACAGACAGGACAACGAAAAAGAAAATAACTGCTGGAGGATGTAGAAATGTGGTGTTACAGAAGAATGTTGAGAATACCATGGACAGCTAAGAAGAGAAATAAAAACGTTCTGAAAGAGGCCAAAGCAAAAAGAGAGCTAATATCCAATATTAGGAAAAAAAAATAATAATCATTTTAGGGCCACGTTTTGAGAAGGGAACAGCTGGAATATATTTAACAACTGGAAAAATTGAGGACGAAGAGATAGAGGGAAGCAAAGAGAAAAGATGCCAGATAGCTAAGAGAATGACGTGGCAGAAGGTCAACAACATAAATGATTAATAACTGTCGAGATCGAATGTTGCGGAGAGACATAATCACCAACGCCAGCAGGCACGGTACTTGATGATGATAATATAAGATAAATTTTAATTTTTAAAAAATCCAAATTAAAAAGACATGAGCACTAAAATCCGCTTCTGTTTGGTTGTGAATCTGGGACAACCTGTTGAAGGTACAAGAAAAGACAAATAAGTTACAAGTGCAGCGCTTCTGGGAAATAATGAGCATCAAAGAGTAGAACAAAGTAACCAACTCACATGTCCAGGAGCATTCTAGGCTTTCATTCATTATGTCAACACGCTGGGATTGAAGTATAGATAACTTTTTCCTCTGACTAGAATGGGACACGTTAGAAGAATGGGCAGTAGTTGTAAGCCCGTCTGACAGAGGCCAGTGATTCATAGGTAGATGCATGCTTCAGGATCAGAAAACAACAGAGCTGATTCAAACTCTGCGCCACCTCCCAGTGGTGTCACTGGAAACAGATTATCCAGCCATGTCAAGTGAGTAGGGACTGCAAATGGAAAGCCAATATGAAAGCTCATGCTAAAGACAGATGTGTGGGGCCAAAATGTGTCAACTGGCAACACAATGCATCTATGGCCACTTAACATCCTTTAAAAGTGGACATGAAGACGAGTAGTTTTTGGGTAACGGAGCAAAAAATGAAAACGGTACTCCCAAGCAAATGTTGTAGGGGGAACTCACATAAGGAAGGGGAGTATAATGAAGACATAAAGATGCATACATAGCATCCCTGAGTGATTTCATTAATGAAAATGAGAAAGATCTGACAGAAGATCTATGCACACAGAGAACAAAGTTGAGAAATAGCACAAACACATTTGAAAATGAAATGAATTCAAGTCAGAGATAGAAAGTAAAAGACACAAAGAAAGGAGTTGAGACTCTCCCTTCTCACACATGCACACGCAACATAAATGTGTCTGGTTCACTCGACTGTTGAGTCTGTCTTTGCAACAGTGGTACAATCGGCCATGGAAGAACCTCCTCAGAGAGCAGCACCAAACAGTTGCTACCAAAGATAAAACTCTTTCCGTACGGAAGCTTTTTATCGACACAACGGAAAAGATTTCAGAGACAAAATTTTTCGTCGTTTTATGAATCAATCAACCTATTTATATTTATCTAACATATAACATATTTTATATTAATTTTTAGATAATTGAACAAGGTATTAGATTACACCAATATCAAGATGATACAAAACATGTAAAAAGAATATGGTTTGATGGCGTTCACACTAATCAAATTGAGCGTGACGCACTATGCGGCGAAACGTACGGACAGAGATAATTTATAAACATTAGACTGCTTCGAGTCATCTGTTAAGATATGAAAAGCCATATGGACAATATTTTTTTTTAACTAAAAGACCCTTATCAAGGTCATTTACTTGCGGGTTAAAAGACCAGGCTGTAGAACATGTCCTACAGGATTGGTCAATATGTGACCTTTAAACAGTTTCTGGCGAGAAGATGCCATATAATAATTACAACTATATGGAGCTACATGGGTGTTCCAGACAACAGTCACATTCACGACAAGCGTTCCTCTGAGTATCTTTCTTATTTATTCACTTCCTATATGGAGTTACATGGATTCACTTCTTCTCCTATGCATGAAAACTGTTCCTTGTTGCAGTTTCCTCATATTCCAAGTCCATGAGAGACTTGTTGATCTCGAGGCAAGAGACAGAGAGGTTGTGGGTACAAATCCTGGCTACACCGGTTGGGATTTTTATTTATGATTTCTCTCTGCGGCAACCACCCATGGTCTCAGCAGCGAGGCCCGGCTTGAAACGTCAGTTACTCATCGACGGAAAAAAAAAAACATGAGTACCTCCGAAGTCTGAGTTATCTGCTTGTGCGGGAGGGACCCCTGTGCACACGGCTGCCAGGGAGAAATGGATTAACACGCAAAATTCAGTTTCTAGTCTCTAGGGACTTCGTCAGAGTTGAAAGCTGGCGAACGCAACAACAACAACACCACCTTCCTTCTGCATCCTATAGGGTGTTGAAGGAGATACAAAGTTCTGATTTCTCTCTGCGGCATCTCATCTGCGATAACACCGATGAGAAAGATGCAGTCATCTATACAGACGGATCTGTAAGACGACACGAAAAAAGTGCATGGGCATTTACAGCACGTTCGGCAGGCAGAATGGCCAAGGAAGACAGTGGTGCATACGCCATGACCACGAGTAGCATGACAATGGAGGTGATGGCAGTGACCAAGGCATTCAAATGGTTAGAGTCACAAGACTACATCCACGCATGTATACTGAGTGATTCGATGAGCATGATAAAAAAAGTGGAGGCGGGCTTTGTACGCATGCAATGGGTAGAGTCGTTGCAGAAATCCAAAATACGTAAGGTCACCTTTGTCTATGTCCCTGGACATGCGGGAGTACGGGGAAATGAGAGAGCGGACAGGTTGGCTAGCTGCGCTGTCGTTGAGGACGGGCAACCGATGGATCGGGCGGACGTCATCAATGCACTCCGAGATGTGGGAAGAGCACAGGACTTCGACAAACACAGATCAACGTCGCTTCTTCGGATGATGGAAATGGGAGTTAAGATGGGCACAGCCAGAAATGAGAAACTTGGTGGCCGTGTAAGAAGACTTATCAACCAACATAGAACTGGAGTCGTCAGTCGCTGGACACTGAGGGAATTGCTGAGGAGGGGATCTGAGCACCTATGGACATGTTCGGAGTGCAATGATGATGACCCGCAAATAACTCAATAACTCAATAACAAAGTTCTGGTTCTCACTGTCAATTGATGCTGTAACATTTCATTGTCTGTTCATCTTACTCTGAGTCTGCCTCTTGCTCTTCTTCCTTCTCTTCTTTTAATATATGCTTCAGGTTAAAAAAAAATAAAAAATAATGTATTCGAAAACAAATGTCTCCGTAGGATCTCAAACATAAGCTGGAAAGTTTACATTTCAAATGGACAGATGAGCGACCAATGAAATCAATGACACATGTCGAGCTTTATAAGAAGAAGGTGTTGGTCATGTGCAGAGAATGAATGAAGAAAGACCTCCCCGTCATGCACTCATGTGGAAACCATCTGGTAAAAGAAAAAAGTAGACCAAGAGAAACACTACACAGAACAATTACTAGGAAAAGGCTCAACCATGACTCTCTGGATATCGCAAACAAGTTGTTCTCTATTTGGCTCTCTGGGTATCACAAACAAGTTGTTCTCTATTTGACTCTCTGGATGTCACAGACAAGTTGTTCTCTATTTGGCTCTCTGGATGTCACACACAAGTTGTTCTCTATTTGGCTCTCTGGATGTCACACACAAGTTGTTCTCTATTTGGCTCTCTGGATGTCACACACAAGTTGTTCTATTTGACTCTCTGGATGGCACACACAAGTTGTTCTCTATTTGACTCTCTAGATGTCACACACAAGTTGTTCTCTATTTGACTCTCTAGATGTCACACACAAGTTATTCTCTATTTGACTCTCTAGATGTCACACACAAGATGTTCTCTATTTGACTCTCTAGATGTCACACACAAGTTATTCTCTATTTGACTCTCTAGATGTCACATACAAGTTGTTCTCTATTTGACTCTCTAGATGTCACACACAAGTTATTCTCTATTTGACTCTCTGGATGTCACACACAAGTTGTTCTCTATTTGACTCTCTAGATGTCACACACAAGTTGTTCTCTATTTGGCTCTCTAGATGTCACACACAAGTTGTTCTCTATTTGGCTCTCTAGATGTCACACACAGGTTCTTCTCTATTTGACTCTCTAGATGTCACACACAGGTTGTTCAATATTTGACTCTCTAGATGTCACACACAGGTTGTTCAATATTTGACTCTCTAGATGTCACGCACAAGTTGTTCTCTATTTGGCTCTCTAGATGTCACACACAGGTTCTTCTCTATTTGACTCTCTAGATGTCACACACAGGTTGTTCAATATTTGACTCTCTAGATGTCACACACAGGTTGTTCAATATTTGACTCTCTAGATGTCACACACAAGTTGTTCTCTAACTGTAGATGCTAAAACCTGGTGGAACTCATTTTATATTTCTGGTGAAATGCACGTAGTTGATCCTTTATTTTGCTGCACATACAAAAGGTGGCCCTTCATGATTGAATCAAACTCTGCAACAAGCTTCACAAGTTCAGCAAATTTTCCAGTGTTTCTGTGACTCTCCCGTTTTTCCGTTTCAGTTGTATTTTCTGTGCCCCTCTTCGAGCCAAATTTTGTTTGGCTAAATATTGTATGCAGCATAACGCCCTCTTCAGTATTTGTTATTTATTCTTCTCTTTTACAATTTGATTTTGAAGTTGTGCATCTATTAAATCTTCTTTTGTTTATCAGATTCCTTTTCATTTCTGTCCATGTTATGAAAGAATCCCGATGTCTTTGAGAATTCGCATGTCCAGTAATTTGTTTCTGTTTTTTTTTTTCCAACTATGTAAACCGTTGTCAATTTCCAGAGAAGAATATTTATTGGCTGCATCTTTTGATGGGAGAAGCAGACACTAAGAACAAAATGCTGCGCCTTTCACAGGACAATGCACCATCCAATATAGAACCTACAGTCCCTCCTTTTCCATCCCTTATTGTTTTGATTGTTAAATCATCTCTGAAAGACTTCTCCATATGTGAAAATGACTGAGAACATCTGGCAAGTGATCGCACATCATGGAGAGTATGTATAAGGAACGGTATAACATCATTCGAGACTGTGCTAAGGCAAAACTTAGAAGAGAAAAGACTCATGAAAAAAAAAGGATGGAAAACCCTGTGGACCAGTGGGCTTGACTTGTTCATTCTGTGGCTGCGTGTGTTTGTCAAACATTGGTAGAATTAATCCAGAGAGAAGCTATTCGACTAAAACAAAACCAAAAAAAATACACAATAGCCTTCACTAGACTGTCTGACAAGACTAAAAGGGCCATATATATATATATATATATATATATATATATATATATATATATATATATTGTTTTGCATACCATGCTGACGTCATTGATCTATTATTTATTTCCGCAAAAGGCCCAGCACTATTCTGAAAATAAATCGACCCGCTCTCCACTATTTCTATGCGAAGTGCATCTGGCACGATTGCTTCTCCTAATGCCTGGTCAAACTTTATGTATCCAAAGCCGTGATGGTGAACCACATAAGCAACAGTTTTAGTACATGACGGCTTATCTAGTTGAAACGGATCAGGTAAATCATCATCCAAATCTTCTTCAGAATTTGATGAGCCTTGGTATTCCATTTTACCGAAATCTGGCTGTCTTTAATAGGCTCCACTGCTGTGCCTTTCTTCTAAATCTTCTTGACCAAGTCTTATGTTATGTGTGTCTCGTTGCATCATCTACTGCCTTTAATGTCGATGATTCATAATCGTTTCCTCTTTTAAAAAAATGCTGTTAAATGTTTGCCTTATTTCGCACATTCTTCATCTTGGGCCTTCCTTCGATTTCTTTCTCCTTCCACACTTAATTTGTTCTGTTGTGTTCGTTTCACTTTATTGAATATCTAATATATATATAAAATAAAAGATCATGTTTGAACTTAATTATTGTTATATTATGAATATTCGAACTAGTATATATATTTTTTATGTGTCCCATTCTTTAATCCAGTGTTTCTCATCCGTTTTTATCAGTGATCCCCTGTCGACCTAGTTTTTTTTTTCTTGTATTTACGTGTCAAAGGAGAGCCGACCATCAAGGAATGTCACTTTTGATGTCCGTCAAATATTTCTTCAGTAGCGTTGTCTTAGGCGTCGCTAATGAAACAATTCACTGAGTGGAGACAAAAGGTGATATCTGCAGTTACATTCTACAAGCACCTTTATTTATATGCATTGTTTACTAGTCTCGTGCCGTGCCCCCAGTCTCGTGTCGTGGCTCCCCAATTATGACTTTTTTTTGTGTTCCCCCACCAAATCATGTGGCTCCCCGGGAGACATATAGCCCCCCGGTTGAGAAACAGTGGCATTAATCTACGAATAGACGAACATTGAATTTCAGAATGAAACCGGAAATGCATATAAGAGGGAACAACTTTCCATTCTGAAATTCCTCCCTAATTGTGTAACATCAGTTTGGCACCCTCAGCTGCTGCGCCCGGGAACAGATGCCCCCCCCCCCCCACCCTAGCTACGACAGTGCTGTGGAGGTGGATAATTCTCTTTCCTGGTGCTACTATCAGTTCCAACATAAATGTTCATTATTTTGTTCATCGGGATCTACATATGCAGGTTTTTGTTCAGAAACATAATCCACAATTATTTTGTGAAACCAGTTTACAACCACTAAACATTCAACGTGCTATACTGTTAGCTCTTATTTAGGTAATTTATTAACAGTTTGTTACCATTAATAATGTAGGTAATTTATTAACAGATTGTCACTATTAATACTTATCTATCTATCTATTGACCTTTCGAGCCGTAACCGGCCCATAGGGCGTAGACCAAGATACACCTTTTTCTATATTAATTTTTTGTTCTAGCAGTTTTCTTTTAAAGATATTTTATCAAATCTCGCCATCTGTCTCTGTTCTGTGCAAGCAGTTCTATCTCATTGAGGGAGCCGATTCCTACTGCTCTTGCCTCTCTCATCAATGTTCTTCTCAGTGTCTTCCTGGGTCTTCCTCTTTTTATTTTACCTGTTGTTTCCCATATGAGGGCCTGCTTTGCTATTCGATTATTATCTCTTCTCATCACATGTCCAACGTATGACCATCGTCTTTTCTTTATTACTGAAGATATTAGTGGTTGATTGGCGATTTCTCTAATTTCTCTAATTAATACTTAGTTAGGTAAATTATTAACAGCTTGTCACCATTAATACTTATTTAGGTATTTATTAACAGTTTGTCACCATTAATACTTATTTAGGTATTTATTAACAGTTTGTCACCATTAATACTTATTTAGGTAATTTATTAACAGTCTGTCACCATTATTAGTTATTTAGGTAATTCATTAACATCTTGTCACCATTAATACTTATTTAGGTAATTTATTAACAGCTTGTCACCATTAATACTTATTTAGGTAATTTGTTAACAGATTGTCACCATTAACACTTATTTAGATAATTTATTAACAGATTGTCACCATTAATACTTATTTAGGTAATTTATTAACAGCTTGTCACTATTAATACTTATTTAGGTAATTTATTAACAGCTTGTCACCATTAACACTTATTTAGGTAATTTGTTAACAGCTTGTCACCATTAATAGTTATTTAGATAATTTATTAACAGCTTGTCACCATTAACACTTATTTAGGTAATTTGTTAACAGCTTGTCACTATTAATACTTATTTAGGTAATTTATTAACAGCTTGTCACCATTAACACTTATTTAGGTAATTTGTTAACAGATTGTCACCATTAACACTTATTTAGGTAATTTGTTAACAGATTGTCACTATTAACACTTATTTAGGTAATTTGTTAACAGATTGTCACCATTAATACTTATTTAGATAATTCATTAACAGCTTGTCACCATAGAAAGTATAAGTGCAAGTTTAATTTTATTATTTAGATTTTAGTAGTAAATATTTCACTGTGCTGTCACTGATAAAAAGATGATGAACACAGCATTAACTGATAACTTCAAGATAACAACCTCGTAAAGAAGCTGATAAACGTCATATGCTAATTTTTTTATTACTAACATATGACTTTCATTACAGCATATGAACTTTGGTATAATTGTAAAGGACAATATGACATATCGGAAATATATAGTCACAGTCTGAACATTTTGCGTATATTTTTTCTTGAAAAACAACAAGTGAATTTCTATTATTATTATTATTATTATTATTATTATTATTATTATTATTATTAATATTATTCACACATGGATACAACTGAAAGCAATATACTTGTATAATATACTGGCTCATATGTATTGGATGGCATGCAATTTATATTGATTTTATTGGGATTTTATAATACGTTTAACATGGAGATGATGATGATATTCGATGAACAGGTAAATAAACTATTTATGTACATCATAATTATTACAATAAATATTGCTTATTTATTTGTATTAATTTATCACTGATTCACTAAATAAAGGAAAAACAGTTAACGAATGGGATTGCTATTATATTCACTATTCTTATGATTCTTATGATAATATATGTGTTATTATACGTGTATAGTTTAGTTTAGTTTAGTTTGGTTTGGTTTGGTTTGGTTTGGTTTGGTTTGGTTTAGTTTAGTTTAGTTTAGTTTGGTTTGGTTTGGTTTAGTTTAGTTTAGTTTAGTTTAGTTTAGTTTAGTTTGGTTTGGTTTGGTTTGGTTTGGTTTGGTTTGCTTTAGTTTAGTTTAGTTTAGTTTAGTTTGGTTTGGTTTAGTTTGATTTGGTTTGGTTTGGTTTGGTTTGGTTTGGTTTGGTTTAGTTTAGTTTAGTTTGGTTTGGTTTGGTTTGGTTTGGTTTAGTTTGGTTTGGTTTGGTTTGGTTTAGTTTGGTTTGGTTTGGTTTGGTTTGGTTTGGTTTGGTTTAGTTTAGTTTAGTTTAGTTTAGTTTGGTTTGGTTTGGTTTGGTTTAGTTTAGTTTAGTTTAGTTTAGTTTAGTTTAGTTTGGTTTGGTTTGGTTTGGTTTGGTTTGGTTTAGTTTAGTTTAGTTGAAAGACCATCTTTATTGTACAACGGACATCACCCTGAATTATTATACTGATGCTAGGATATATATTCACTATTGTTATGGTGTTTGTAATGGAATGACGTGTTTTTAAAAAAAATTCATATTATGTTTATTTTCTTCTTTTCCTTTGTTTAATTGATGTCACCTCAAAGCGTGTGTTTCTGGAAGCATCTGATTTGATTTGATGTCTGTGGATGGTGTAATATTTGTTCTTTTGCTCACTTCCCTTCTGGATGTAGTGTCTTTCTTAGGCGTATCTGGATGCTGTTAAAATATAAATATTTTGGAAGCAAGGCACCTGACAGAGGTGGAAGCTGCGAAGGACTCATAGCTGATGGCATGCGCCAGGATCGGTGAACCAGAACTATCCAAACCAAATCCACCTCTCCGCTGTGCCTCTAGAAACAGGCTAACCAGTCTAGTCTGGGCAAGCGAGTAGGGATCGAAGAGGAAGGCAACTCAATACTGGAAAATGTCGTGCTGAAGTCGAAAGCACTGGGCCGACATTTACAAGTAGACCAAGACCGAAAGTTGCAAATAGACCACATCGCAACGCATCTACGCCCACTTAACATTATTTTAAGGACGGATGACGAAGAATCTAACCGTTCCTTTAGTAGTCATCGGGTGAACGCCAGAAATAAAGAAATATTTTGATTCTCGGACATGTCTTCTATTCTGTCTATAATTTTTATTTATTTATTTATTTTTTGTGGGGGAGGGGGATGTGACTCCCTCTTGCTCTGTCCTATTATTTTGAGATAGAAAGCGTTGGATATTGTTTGATCGAGTTTCATTCTTATCAAGCGTCCGAACCCATTTCATTTGTTGTTTGTATATATGCCAAGCAAGGTTTAATTCCAATCTGTTCTCTAATTTGAACGAATCTTAGGAGGAAGAGATATGTTTACAGCACTCGGAAAAAAAAAGACAAATAATCAACGATAGAAAAAAAAAATAAACAATATATAATCCGAAGCAGGATCGAACTCGTACTCATTGGCCTTGTTCCCTAGCGTTTGGTTTCTCGTGGCAAGGAGCTGTGCAATGGAGTACGGGTTCGATCCTGATTCGGGCCATATATTGTTCTTTGTTTTCTGTCTGTTATTGATTATTTGTCATTTTTTCCGAGTGCTGTAAACATAGCTCTTCCTTCTATGAATCGCTGAGCTATCGCCTCGGAAGTTTACCGTTATAATAATATTTATTGATTATTATTTGTCTCTATTTTGAACATTGGATACTCGATTTATCTTAGTGCTGTTTGTTATCTTTCTCAAACACCTCATTTTATTATTAATGACCACCACTCTTTATCGTCTGCCCTTAAAAGGATCTTTAAGTGAGTGTAAATGTGTCGTGCTGTCGTTGCTGCAAGCTATAATATTTTGCACTTTTCGGCCCAACACAACTGACGTCAGCAAGGCATTTTTTTTAAAATTACCAGGCTGTGTTCCCTATTGGTCCCTTCCTACTTGGCCAGACTGGTCAGTCTACAACAGGGGTCAAGGCAAAGAAATGCAAAGAAATGCATAAAAATGCGAAGCGGCAGTAAAGTTGATTGTAAAGGAACAATTAAAACATTGGTATGGTTAAAGTCTTACGTTATTAATGGACGTAGTGGATCATCCTTTAATTACGTAAGACTTTAACCATTTTCCCCATTTTTTATTTTCATTTCTCCTCAGTCTATGTATGACATGGGTGTCCGGTTAGCGCAATCGATAGGCGGTTGGCTTACCACGGCAACAGCCGGGGTTCGTACCCTAGCGAGGACACCTGGGTTTTACTAATTCCCTAAAAATTAGTAGGAGCCGCGATAGCTCAGTGGTTAGTGAACTGGACTACTACGGACAAGGGGTAGGGTTCGATCCCAACCGACGGCTCCGGGTTCACCCAGCCTTAAATGGGTACCGGATTTTTTCTGGGAAAGTAAAAGCAGCACGGGCGTAATACCGACCACATTACCCCAAAAATCATGTGCTGAAGGTCTGTAAAATATAGGGTCACTAACACCATATTTCCCTATACGCCACTTGGCGTGACGGGGGTACTATGTATGACATATCCCTAGTGAGTATTATGTTGTATTGGTATGTTGGACATGCAAACCAGGGTAACTGATTACCCACAGCGTAATATCTCGAGGTTATCTGTCATACATACATCATCATCAGGTCGCATGACCTTTACAGAACGTTGCATTCACCACAACGCGTCTGAAAAAAAAAAATGTCTCTAGCCTGATCTCCCACTTCTTCTATTATCATGTTCAATGTCTCCTTGATTTCTTGAAAACATCTTCTTGGTCTGCCCTGATGTGTTGTCCTGAAACCATACCTTCATCTGCCATGCAGGCTTTTTAAACATTATAAAGTAGAAAATAGCCGAGGAGCAAATTTATACAGATGATGTAAACCTACAAGTGGATATCAAAGTTGAAGGGATAGACATGTGGACAGTTCAGAGCTACAACTACCTTGGACATACTATAACCAGTGATGGAAAATGTAAAACTGAAATAAACAAAAGAATAGGAATGGCAAAAAGTAATTTTATGGCCATGAAAAATATACTAACGTCAAGGCAAATAGCACCAGGGCTAAAAATAAGAATAGTAGTAAAAAAAGTAAAGTACCCCCGTCACGCCAAGTGGCGTATAGGGAATATGGTGTTGTGACCATATATTTTACAGACCTTCAGCACGTGATTTTTGGGGTCATGTGGTCGGTATTACGCCCGTACCGCTTTACTTTCCCAGAAAAAATCCGGTACCCATTAAAGGCTGGGTGAACAGGAAGACGTCGGTTGGGATCGAACCCTACCTCTTGCCCTTTGTAGTCCAGTTCACTAACCACTGATATCGCGGCCCCCAAAAATAAGAATATCAAAATGTTATATCTTGTCAACATTTCTGTATGGTGCAGAAACATGGACATTAGTCAAGAAAACAGAACAGAGAATTGAAGCCTTTGATATTTGGATTTATAGAAGAATAGGAACAATTGGGTGGAAAGAAAAGAAAATATAAAAGAAAAGTCTTAAAACAACTAAAAATGAAAAGAGAACTACTAAACACAATTCAAACAAGACAAATGCGATTTTTGGGGGCATGTTAAAAGACACAACAGCCTACAAAAAGTAATCTTGGAAGGAAAAATACAAGGTAAAGTAGGTTGAGGCAGACCAAAATTAACTTGGACTAGTAACATCAATGTAAGGACAAGTCAGCCTATGACAACCTGCACCATCGAAGCAAGAGACAGAGCAGAATGGTGCTCCATGGTAGCCAACCTTCGATGCGAAGACGGCACTCAATGAATGAAATGAAAGTTTTATTGGTGAAAATTTAAGACATAAAACTTCACTTTATAGTAGCACATTTCTTGAGTATTAATGCAGCAACACAGTCGTAGGAGAGGCTGTCAGAGCTGGCTCATGCTACAATTTGTATTTGTTGATATTTGATATTATGATGATATTGGGTTGTGATTTTTTATTGCTGTTTTACTGAGCCACTTCTCTTGTGACTGAATCTGCCGATATTGAATAAACAGATCCGACCGGTGAATGAGCTAATTTTTTTTTTCTGTGTGCCTGTTCTCTCCCTCTTTCTCCTGCGCTTTTTTTTTTTTTTTTTTTTTTTTTTTTTGTCTTTAGACTTATACATCAGCGCGTTCTAGCATGTTGCTGTGCCGTTATGTGGGTGTATGTGATTATGTGTGTTTGTTCTCCATGTTCTCTGATCTGGTACCAGATTTTACAAGCTTCTTTCGCTGTTCGAGATCTCACACAAGGAAGCCATATAAACATCCTTATATCTCAGATCTGGTCTGCCCTTTGGTGTCTCCACGCCTTTAAGTCCGCCATACATTAATTGTTTAGAAAATGCGAATGTTGTCTAGCACCCAGCAGACTAACATATACTACGAAACTGACGTGATAGTTCTGTCAATGGCATCTCTTTAAAGATGAATAATAGAAGCATTAGAAATTAAAGACCACAAAGATGGGATTTCTCAGAAGAATGTTGAAAGTTCCCTGGACAGCTAAAACGACCAATGAGAAAGTTCTCAAAGAGGCCAGCACAAAAAGGGAGCTCCTGAAAAACATCAGAAAGAAACAATAAACATTTTTCGGGCACATCATGAGGAGAGGAAAGTTGGAATACTTAGTTGTAACTGGCAAAATAAAAGGAAAGAGAGATCGCGGACGACAAAGAGAGAAAATACTGGATAGCTTGGTGTCATAGCATGGACAGTCAACAACAGAACTGATACGATGCACTGTGGATAGAAGATTGTGGAACGACATGTTCGTCTACGCCAACCGGCATGGCACATGATGATGAATAGAAGCATGGTTTGAACATATGGATATATGTTTTATTCAGCAAATACATCGACAACATGCACAACTATCAATAAAAGAGGATATGAATAAACTACTCTTTACGGATGATCAAACCCTTATAGTGAAACAGAGCTTCAATAACATATGTAATTCATGAAAAAATATATGCAAAATACATAACATACAAATAAGCATTGTTGAAACAGAAGTCATGATAATAGGACTTCAAAAGCCTATATTAAAAGCGGATGTTACACACAGCTGTAGAACAACATATTATAAAGCACACCGTGAGCTGTGTGTCTCATCCGTTTTGATCATGTTTCAATATTCCAATTGCTTTCGATGAATGATGATATCGTATGACAGGGAAAAGTTGGCTGTGTTCACTTTCTGCGCGGTTTCGCCTTATGTCTTTTGGCGTGTGCTGAGACTGCTATGATGGGGACTACAGTTACCTTTCTTTGTTTGGGAGATGGGATTCGGATGATTACGCTGGCACGGGCGGTTGAGCAATTATGGATTTTAATTCGTTTGCAGTGATACCGGGGCCTTCCATAACCAAATAACCAAATATTATAAAGCAAGAGACATATTTCAAATGTCTATACATAACAATGTCGGAAGATGCAAAATGAATAAAGTAATAGACAATCGATGTACGAGGTACACAAAATATTGGGACAGCTAGCCCCTATACTTCAGCACAAGACAGCACCTATCATCACAAAGAAACATCTTATACAGATTATGTTCGTTCCCAGCTTGCACTGTTTTTATGAGTGAAAAACACGTTCGTTGATGAATAAACTTAAAAGGAAGTTAGTCACCTCAGAGAATGTGTAAGAACAGCGCTTAGAGTGACCAGAAGAGGCAGAAATAGAAATGGTATTGTAAAAGAGAGATTGTATATTGAATCAGTTCTAAATTACATACAGAGACAAGTGAAATAGTTTGTTCATCTAGGAAGAATGCCAAGATATTACACACAATACAGAACATATAAGAGGAAATGGAAGAAAACTCCGTGGTAGGCCCAGAGTAGGATGGACTGACAACATCGGAGAAACACTACATCTAACATCAGTTAACAATAGTTAAGGCTGCCAGAATGGCAAGAACTATAACTTTGTTTATCTCTCAACAGAGTTATAACAGGAAGTGACGAGAGAGAACTCTCCGTTCATTTCTGCGCAACGGTTTGGTTGTATAACAGTTTCACAAATGGTTGATTTGAGCTCGATTTACCCAAAAATAAACTGAAGTTTACGGCCACAATATGTAAAAAAGAATCAGTTGAAGACAGCCCATAGCTGAGTGCTGACGTCAGAATCAGTGATCCGATGCAGATCAAGACCATTGTCCCTTTCTTCACAAGGGCTGGAAACAGGCTAACCCCGCTGAAAAAAACCCAGAGATAATTAAAAACGGAAAGCAAGGGCGTTACTCGAAACTATTAAACGAAGTCGCACTTAGTAGAGGGAGCGCCATCCCCTCTTCCCCCCTCCACCGAATATATCAGTTTCGCTAATACACACAAACACATTATATATATTATATATATATATATATATATATATATATATATATTAAACGACACTACGCTCCTTTTCCTGTATGGACGTGATAGAGCAGTAACCGTTAGAGCAAACGCTACCAAGGACTTCTGGTAAACCCCACGCCCTCTCAATTTCGATTCCTGCTAATATATAACACGTTATAGCTTTTTTTATTTTTAAGTTGCAGTAGCGGAATTAGTAATCCGCGCACCCGCTGGTCACGTGGGTTAATTCACATATGTGGGGATTGTGTTTCCTCACATCCAACACACCACTCCATCTCACAATGGTGGACCACGATGATGTTCGTGAGCCTGCAGCCCCGTCGTGACTCCAAGTCTTCTTTTTGTTTCTTTTTCTCTTTCTCTCTGGTACCGAAAAGGTGTCGTGGTTATATCATTTGTCGTTCTTGGGCTGCTCGAACTGTCTGAATTAGTGATTTTCCTTTGTTGTTACATGTCTCTGTCACTGCATCTATCCAACTTCTTCTGGGTCTTCCTCTTAATATTTTTCCATGCTTTCTAGAGAAGAACGCCCTTGATGGTGATTGGTAAGGATTCATTCTGACCAGGTTGATGGTGATTGGTAAGGATTCATTCTGACCAGGTTGATGGTGATTGGTAAGGATTCATTCTGACCAACCATTTAAGTTGTTGTTCTATATATTCTTGGCAGAGTTTTGTTCCTACCATTTTTCTTATGGTTTCATTTGGTATTCTATCTCTTCTTGTGTTGTTTGTTACTTTTCTCAAGCATCGCATCTCACATGTATCGATCTTTCTTAAATGTGATTTAGAAAGGTCAGAGTCTTCAAGTGAGTCAAAAGAGGTGTTGCCTTTGTTCAAGAGAGAGCTACAGGAAAAACGGGCAGACTTGTGAATCAGGATAGTTTTATTTTCCAGTTGTTTCCCCCTGCCGGGGTTGCTATAGAGATCTGTGCACTTTGGACAGTTATTCGGCGTGAGATGAAGAGAATCTGACTAACAAAAACGAAGTGGGCCTGGAACGGATTAATCGGTCTCGTCAGGGAAGTAAGGATCGAAGAGGGAAGGCAATCCTGTACTCAAAAATGCTGAAGTCGGATGTTTTGGGGCAGAAATCACAAATGGGTTATCACAGCTTGTAAATGACACGTGTGTTCTTCAAATGTTCATTAAACATAAACGCAGAACAATAGTAATAAACAGGTACAAAAAATAAAAGGATGTGGGCATTTATTCTTGAATGTTTTTCTTTGTCATCGTTATCATCATCCAATATCGTTATCATCATCCCATATCGTTATCATCATCCATATCGTTATCGTCATCCAATATCGTTATCGTCATCCAATATCGTTATCATCATCCAATATCGTTATCGTCATCCCATATCGTTATCGTCATCCCATATCGTTATCATCATCCAATATCGTTATCGTCATCCCATATCGTTATCGTCATCCCATATCGTTATCGTCATCCCATATCGTTATCGTCATCCCATATCGTTATCATTATCCCATATCGTTATCGTCATCCAATATCGTTATCGTCATCCAATATCGTTATCGTCATCCAATATCGTTATCATTATCCCATATCGTTATCGTCATCCAATATAGTTATCGTCATCCAATATCGTTATCGTCATCCAATATCGTTATCATTATCCCATATCGTTATCGTCATCCAATATAGTTATCGTCATCCAATATCATTATCGTCATCCAATATCGTTATCGTCATCCAATATCGTTATCGTCATCCAATATCGTTATCATCATCCAATATCGTTATCGTCATCCCATATCGTTATCGTCATCCCATATCGTTATCATCATCCAATATCGTTATCGTCATCCCATATCGTTATCGTCATCCCATATCGTTATCGTCATCCATATCGTTATCGTCATCCCATATCGTTATCATTATCCCATATCGTTATCGTCATCCAATATCGTTATCGTCATCCAATATCGTTATCGTCATCCAATATCGTTATCATTATCCCATATCGTTATCGTCATCCAATATAGTTATCGTCATCCAATATCGTTATCGTCATCCAATATCGTTATCATTATCCCATATCGTTATCGTCATCCAATATAGTTATCGTCATCCAATATCATTATCGTCATCCAATATCGTTATCATTATCCCATATCGTTATCATCATCCAATATCGTTATCATCATCCAATATCGTTATCATCATCCCATATCGTTATCATCATCCAATATCGTTATCATCATCCAATATCGTTATCATCATCCAATATCGTTATCATTATCCCATATCGTTATCGTCATCCCATATCGTTATTGCCATCCAATATCGTTATCGTCATCCCATATCGTTATCATTATCCCATATCGTTATCATCATCCCATATCGTTATCGTCATCCCATCCATATCGTTTCGTCATCCCATATCGTTATCGTCATCCCATAACCCTGAAGGGTTCGTTTGAGCACCATAGACAGTCTTCATCAATCTTATCCATATATCTCTATTTTAGATCATTTTTAGGGACTCTGTGAAGTCCAAACCTGTCCATGGTTATGGTTAGTCGAAGGCCCCGGTATCACTACAAACGAATTAAATTCCATATTTGCCCAACCGCCCGTAGCAGTTGAATCATCCGAATTAAAACTCATCTCATTGAAGGATCCAAACAAAAAAAAAGGCAGCTGAAGTCTAATTCATAGCATCTACAGCACACGCCAAAATACATAAGGCCAAGCGGCACCGAAAGTAAACGCAGCTGAACTGTCCTTCGTCATAAGATATCATTCATCGTAAGCAATCGGAATATATAATTTGTTTCTGTTATCCCCCCATCTCTTTCTCTATCTGTGTATGCTGCGTGTTATTCAAGACTAGTCCGTAAATTAAATAAATCGACATGCAACTAGCACCCTCATCGCCATTCAGTTATAAAAATTGGACTACTGTCCTGCTCCATCTCAGTGCATTGTTTTTTGTCTGAAGGAAATTAGTCAGTCCGCACTTTCTAAAGTAAAGTAAAGTACCCCCGTCACGCCAAATGGCGTATAGGGAATATGGTGTTAGTGATCATACATTTTACAGACCTTCAGCACATGATTTTTGGGGTAATGTGGTCGGTATTACGCCCGTGCCGCTTTACTTGAGCTGTCCAAACTGTCTAAATTAGTGATTTTCCTTTGTTGTTACATGTCTCTGTCACTGCATCTATCCATCTTCTTCTGGGTCTTCCTCTTGTTATTTTTCCATGTTTTTTTTCGAGAAGAACGCCCTGATGATGATTGGTAAGGATTCATTCTGACCAGGTACTTTCCCCAAAAAAAATCCGGTACCCATTTAAGGCTGGGTGAACCCGGAACCGTCGGTTGGGATCGACCCTACCTCTTGTCCTTTGTAGTCCAGTTCACTAACCACTGAGCTATCGCGGCTCCCATACTTTCTAATGTTCTGGATTTATCGTAGCTCTTTTTGAAGACATGCCTGGTAGTCATCACTATGACGTTCTCTTCACTTTCTCTCCACCATCCAACTGTAGTAAGTAACTAGGAACATTGGACCGTCAGCAAAACAACAGATCAGCTTCACTTTCTCTCCACCATCCAACTGTAGTAAGTAACTAGGAACATTGGACCGTCAGCAAAACAACAGATCAGCTTCACTTTCTCTCCACCATCCAACTGTAGTAAGTAACTAGGAACATTGGACCGTCAGCAAAACAACAGATCAGCTTCACTTTCTCTCCACCATCCAACTGTAGTAAGTAACTAGGAACATTGGACCGTCAGCAAAACCACAGATCAGCTTCACTTTCTCTCCACCATCCAACTGTAGTAAGTAACTAGGAACATTGGACCGTCAGCAAAACCACAGACCGGATTGTTACTGTGTTATGTATTGTGTTATGTTGTGTGTTATGTATTCTGATCAAATATTAGAGGAATCATGGTCTTTGTTGCCTCCTCTGAATATCCGCCGCTGGTTCCTGCTGATAATTTTGCCCGAGCAGCGGCCATATTTATGGTCTAATCTTTTCGATTTTAACTGCCAAGGGTTGTTTAACGTGACCCATTGCACACGGGACCTCCAGTTTATTGCCGTTATCAGGAAGAGCCAGACTCTCACTACCCAAGAGTTCAGGGCAGGGTAACGTCATAAATAAACCACGAATACATGTTTCCTATTTTTGAAAAAATCGCCGCTTCTGGTTCTACCAACTCTGTGCTATCAGTGCCAAGCTGGACTGTAGAACAACAAGAAAGATAACGACCACAGAAATGAAATGTGTCAGAAGAATGACAGGAAACAGCTTAATGACAGAGTAAGAAACACCGACCTGGGGAAAAAACTCGAATTGAACCAGCCATCGAATACATAAAGAAACAACAGATAAATTGGTTCGGCCACATAACAAGACAAAAAAAACTAACAATGACTCAAAGAGCCATAAACAAACGCTACGAAAACACCAGATTAAGAGGAAGATCGAGAAAGAGATGGATAAAGGGAATACTAGAGTCACTAGGAGGATAACACCAGAAGAGGTCAACAGAAGAGCAAAGAATCGCAGATTGTATCTCCCCTCGAGGCCAACGGCAATGGAGGAAGGATAGAAGAAGAAGAAGAAGACCGCTTCTGATGGGCTTTGAAGCTGGGTCCTTCCTGTCTTGAGGCTGACGTCATACATCTAGACTTCCCAGCCTATATATATATATATATATATATATTCATCAGCGTCGAGGTTATGTTTCTAGTGCTTCTAATATTCCGTCAATCCATCTTTTTGTGGTCGACCCTTGAGTCTGGTGTTCTCAAAAGGTTTATTGAGGGCTCGTTGTGTTGTGTTGTGATCACTCTGCCTTGTCTCATGGCCAAACCATTTTATTTGTTGTTTCCTTATATATTCTCTGGCGTGGGTTATTCCTAGCTATTTTCTGTTCTTAATTTCTGATCTTATCTCTCGGGCTGTTGCCTGTCATTCGTCTAACAGAATTAATTTCAGTAGATGTTATTTTCTTATTGTTCTTGCATCTAGGGTCCAGATCTAGCATTGGTACCACAACGTTGGGATGAAGATTGTATTGTAGAGTGCCCGTTTTGCCGCTAGTTTTTCCTTGTTGGACAATAGTGGTGATAGCTGTCCAATGATTTGATAAGCTTTGATGCATCTTGAGTATATTTCTGCTGTTTGTGAATTGTCGTTTGTTACTAGACTTCCTATGTATTTAAATTCCTCTGCTTGTTTTAGTTTCCTGCCTTCTATAGTTATGTTAATGTTCTGTTTCTTTTTTGCTATATTCATGACTTCTGTTTTCTTGATGTTGATTTTTCAGTTGTATTTTGTGCCTGTTCTGTTGAGTCTATTTAAGTGTTCTTGTAGGTCTTCTATTTTTCCATGTATAATGCCTGCAAACAGAAGCTCGTTGATCTCCTCTGTCTCTGATTAGTTGACTAGCTCGTATATATGGTCCATGTATGTAATAAACAGTAGGGAGGTTAGTACGCACCCCTGTCTTACACCTGATCTAACTTCGAAGTGGTCCGTGTAGCCTGCTGCTATTCTGACTGTGCAGCTGCTTTTGATGTAAAGACTTTTAATTAGGTTATTTAGATGTTGGCTTACTCTGTATGTTGTTAGTATCTCCCACAGTTGTTCTCTGTTTACTCGGTCGAATGCTTTTTCCAGGTCAATGAAATTTTGGCGTATAACTTTCCTACATAAACAATATACCTTTATATTGATTGCAGTCTTTCTTGCTACTTTTTTTTCTCCATATTAGTACTATGATTGCCTGTTGTTATGGGACTTTTTTGTTGCGCCATGTTGCACTGAATATTCTGTGCAGCCACGTAACTCATGTCTTTCCTGTAAATCTATCCCCAGTGTTTTATTTCTTCGTGCATATTTCATTACTTCTTCAATTTCCTCTTTCATGTTGGTGGGTTCAGTATTTGCGTGATTTGTGTTGTGTTATTGGTAGTTTGTGTCATGTTTAACAGGTCTTCAAAATATTCTTTCCATCTCTGTTGCATATGTTGGTTATTGGCTGTCCGTCTTTGTCATTTATGGGCTCAGTAGGATTGTGGTTTGCTTTTTTCACTGTTGTTACTTTTACTGCTGAGTAGAAATCTCTTGCGCTGTCTTGAAGTTCTTGCTTGTATTTTGTCCGAATTCTGTCCATTTGTTTTGCTTAGCTTCTTTCATCAAAATTTTATTTTTTTCTCCGAACTAAGGCATATTTTAAAGTATTCTTTTTGGTTCTTATTCTTCCTCCAATTTTTAAACCGTTTCTTCTTTTCTTTAATTGCTTCATTCCACCACAGGGTGCTCTTTTCCCTTCTTTTGTCTTAAATTTCTTTCCACATACTGTCTTTTGAGATGTTGATTACAGTTTTCTTAAACTGCTTCCACTTTTCTTCTACTGTCCTTATACTTTGTTAGGGAGTTTCTTGAATTCCTCTGTTAGCTTTTCTTCTAGGGTTTTTCTTCATTCTTGATCTTGTTAATTGTTATTGTCTGTTCTTTTTTTTTTATTCTTTCGTTTGTTTGCATATCTTCTCTATGGTTTTGTTTGCCTGAGTGTAATCATAACCATTTTATAGTCAGTGTCGTCTGTGATATTATAGCTCTGCGGTCGGTTACTCTTTTCTTGTTAGTATAAAATCTCGCCCTTGTTATTTGGAGTTGTTCTGGACTTCATAATGAAGAAATGCTATGCCCTATGGGCTGGCTACAGTTCGAAAGGTCAATAGATAGATATATAAAATCTACCTGACTTCTGTATGTTGGGTCTTTCCACTTGTATCATGTGTATAATTGCGACTCTCTGTGTTTGAAGAATGTGTTTGTGGTAAACAAATCATCTTGATTACATAATTACAGCAGTCTGCTTCCATTTTCATTTATTCCAGCTTGTCTTATCACCACAGGGTCCTTGATATATCTGTTCTGACTGTTACGTTTCCCAAGCCTTCCATTAAAATATCCCATCACTTACATGTTGACAATTTCATTTAGTGCGTGATAGAATTTCTCGCTATCTTTTTCCTTGTTGCATGGTTCATAAATCTGTAATAAGTTGTTTCTAGGTAAATTATAATTATCAGGCCAATATTATATAATTGAATCAGGAATATGATTTTCAATATTGCGACATTACTCGATTTATTATATATGTAATAACGAATGTTGTGTTACTATTTAATGACAATGAATTGAAATGTTATATGAAATTGCTTTGTTATATACTTTTGTAATATCTTAAAATAATTGATATATTACGACTCCCGTTTGTTGACATTTCCTGTTGTCTAGTCATGTGACAGCTATTTTTAGATACTAGTTCTGGCGTGGATCTTCCTCCCACAGAATAAAGGTCCAGGTACGTTCTCCAAAATAAAATACTTCATCTTGGCCAACAAGATAACAGAGACTTGACACGTATTCATACTTAAGTGCAGCGTGGGCAATTTTGTTTAAGAAGCATGCTTGAATATTTTTATAACGTATCTAGTAGCTGTAAGCTTAGGAGGTGTGCTGGGCCGAGAAAGTCTCTTCAAAAGTTCCCAACAAACAGTACACTACGATTGCCAACAATCCATTGACAGAGAGCAGAGTGAGGGATTTGGTGTAGATTTTTAAAAAAATGTAATAATTGCCATCTTTGTCGAATTAGACTCAAATTATTATAATTATAGTTTACACTGTTGTATCAAGTCGCGCCGTTGCCATCAAGTGATCAAGCAAGCTGTCTGTCTAGTTTTCATTTTCTAACGTTCGTTCAATAATATCGATGTAGTTAGTATTTATTTGTAGTTGAGTTTTGTGGTTTGCTCTTTCTGGTCTACACTGACTAGACTAATTCTAATCTTAGTTAGTAAACACCAGACCAAGTAAAAGTTATACTAAAAGGTAGTTCACCGCATGGTTGGAAGTAGTGATGTGTATGAATGGTCATATCTAAGTCTAAAGTTTAGATGTTTTGAAAGTACACTTCTAGAAGTCAAGAAGTCTAGTCTAAGAGAAGTCAGTGGTGAGGAGAAGAGTATTAGAGTGTTAGTAGTTTAGAAGGAAGTCAATCAATTTAATAAAAAAATTATTATAATTTTATACTATTTTATTTATTATATTATACTAACTAACTATTAAACTATACCTACTTCGTGAGAGTATCACCACCATGTGGTTTAAGATTTAAGATAAAAGCAAGGGGTTAGATCCTTAAATCACTATTTTATTATAGGTGATACTTTTTTTCAATGCTGTGTATATTGTAATTGTTAGATCGATGGCTTGACAAGCTGTCATTGTAAAAACTATTGTTATGGAAACAGAACCATAGATTTTAGAAGCAGTGATCTCTGCAATTGAATATGTGTCACTTTGGCACGCAAGGTTTTTGTTTTTGAGATTGTGGTTCTGCCCTATGTGCCGTCTTCGGCTCGAAAGGACAATAGATAGATAGATAGATATAATATTGTTACACTGATTACGTCCACTTCAAGTAACAATAACATTTATGTGATTCTCTTTTCTTGAGGTGTTACTAGGTTTCTTTTTTTTATTTATTTAGAGCAGGCCAGGTGTAGAAGAATGAAAAAAGTGGTGAGTGTAATAAATCAGAATGTTAATTGTTATAAAAATGTTTTTGGGGTTCTAACTTTTTTCTTGTCATACTCATATGCAACAGTTTAGAGAACACATTTTTAAACATTTCTATTGTTTTATTTAATAATCATTTTATGAAGTAAAAATGAAGCAAAGTCTTGAAAGCATTTAACAATTTTTAGGTGAATTGTAAAACAAGCTGCCCTGATTGAGTTCTAGTTACCTTTGGTCCAGCATATTTCCGCTATGGATATACAGTCATCCCTCTCTACTTCGCGGTTCATTTATCATGGCCTCAGTACATCGCGGTTTGTTAAAAAATTCAAAATTGAGGAATTTTTATTAAAAAAACCCATTATTTTATGTATGTTATTTATACTATTAATATTTTATTTACATGTTTGAAACTATTCTTTAATGTTCTAATGATAACATATGCACTTATATGGTTTCATATACACTTATTGATATTATACATCCACAAAAAATGTACGTATGTTAAAAATGAGAGGGTTACACTACTTCGCAGTTTTTCACTTATCATGGCCGGTTCTGGTCCCTATTAACCGCGATAACTGAGGGATTACTGTATTATAGTACAGCTATATATATATATATATATATATATATCTATATATATTTAAAAAAAAAAAATAATTACTAGAAGAAAGTGCAATCAATTATTTATTGTGCTTAAGAAATGTTTCTGGAGTGATCAAGCAGCCATTATTTGTATAAGAAACCCAATAAATCCCAGATATGGGAAAATGCTTTAAAGACAGTCTTAAGAAATGTTTACTTTTGTTTTTCACATAACACAAATAGTGCACAGACCTAGTATTTAATATGTATCCTGTTTCATAAAAAAGTATCTTATTCTTTGTTTTTTTTTGCCTTAAAAGGTCAGTACCTAGGCCTTTGATACATCTGACTTTATCATGACATTTTTTTTAAGAAGTGGATTTGCTTTTTCTCTTCAATAAGTTAATGTTATGCAGACTGAAAATATTGTTTCTAGGACCATCATGTAGAAGTTGATTCAGAAGTCTTGGTCAGTTCTTGCCCTTTAATTCCTGTTCATAGTCAGCTATGTGTCACCTATCACTTGCTCTTTTGAGCCGAAGACGGCATGTAAGACAACAATTCCAGACTCTTCATGCCTGATGATCTTTGCTATCAGGTATAAGACCTTGCACAGGACCCACATTTGATCTCGCCAAACATCCCTGTTATGGGCGAGTCTCAATTTCAGTAAGGAAATGGATAAATTGAATAAAGAGGAATCAAACATTATTAAAAATGATACAATAATTATTTTAGATGTGTCTGATGGAGTCACCAGCAACATGGCTATTCAGCCAACTAAAAGATGAAATATGATTCAAGGAATGCAATCAATCTATTTCCTCTTGGTCTAAAAAAAAAGTTGTATGTCAAACGAAAAAAATAACAGTTTAGTTGACCCAACAGGTCATTCTCATTGCACATCGGACAAGTTTCTATCTCTTCCAGTATGTAAGTTGTTTAATGAAGCTTCTGAAGAGATCTCAGAGATAACATTTTTTTAATGGACCTTTTAGTTTTTAAATATAATCTACAATATTTTTCTTTATTTAATACATAACTTGTTGTATATGAATTTTTTAGATAATTTAACAAGGAATGAGATTTTGCCAATAAAAAGATGCCACAAGACATGTAGAAATAAAAAGAGGGGATCAATGACTAAAAAAAAAAAAAAAAGATAAAAGTGAGACCATAATTGTCAACTTACCATCATACATAATCGGTCACATTAGTCTAATGTGAATTATTTTGCAAAAAAAAAAATAAAAAAAACAATTAGTAATATGTCATGAAATAGCAGCACTGAAAGTTTTATTGATATTGCTTAAAAATAACTTATCTTTTGTCATAAAAAATCATGATGTAATGATAGTCTATTCACAGTAATCTTATTAATTTATTGATTACAAGTATTCAACAAGTATGCCCTAGTAATTCTTAATGTCATTGTGATGCAAATTGATAAGCTGGAGAAAATACAGAATGAAGCTATGCACATTATCTTGGGGTGTATGAGGGACATTCCCTGTGTAGCAATGTTGTATCCTCTTGACTTCCAACCATAGATGACAAGATGAAGATCTGAAGGGCATGAACATAAACTTGAAGATAAGAGCAGATAAAGGGCATTGCATCTTGAGCTCAACACAGGGAAAGGTGTCAGGCTGAATAGAGGCAAATCATGGGTGGGCTGAGCAGAAGATGTCATCAAACAGATCTGTGGACTTACCAATATCAAAGCTGGCAAGGAGTGGATACAGGTGCCTACATCATTCAGGGGGACATTCTAGTGTATTGTCACACTCAACAGGAAATGTAGGGAACAGAAATCAGTTGTGGTCAATGCTGAGGTCCACGGTCTCATCTGGGATAACACTAATGAGGAAGATGCAGTCATCTATACAGACGGATCTGCAATATAGAACCAAAGGAGTGCATGGGACATTTACAGTATGTTTGGCAGCAGAATAGTCAAGGAAGACAGTGGTATATACGTTATGACCACGAGTATCATGATGATGGAGAGGATGGTAGTGACCAGGGCATTAATCTGGTTAGAGTCACAAGGCTACACCCATGCCTGCATACTAAGTGATTCGATGAGCACGATAAGAAAAGTGTAGGCGGGCTCTGTATGCATGCAATATAGATTGAGTCATTGCAGAAGTAAAAAAATGCGTAGTCATCTTTATCTATGTCCCAGGACGTGCGGGAGTACGGGGAAATGAAAGAGGTGACAGTTTGGCTAGCTCTGCTGTCAATGAAGATGGTCAACCAATGGATCAAGCGGATGTCATCAAGGCCCTCTGAGATGTGGGAAGAGCACATAACTTCTACAACCATGAGTCCACATCACTCCCTCGGGTGAAAGAGATGGGAGTTAAGATGGACACAGCCAGAAGCAGGAAACTTAGTAGGCATATAAGAGGACTTATCAACCAACACAGAACTGGGGTCGTCAGTCACTGGACACTTCGAGACTTTGTTGAGGAGGGGATCTGAGCACCTATGGACATATTCGGAGTGCAATGATGATGCAAGGAGACCAAGTGGAGGACCTCGACTTTGCTGATGACATAGTCCTCATCAGTCGTCAGATAAAAACAATGCAGGAAAACACAAATGAACTATCATCAATAGCCAGCAAAATTGGGCTTGAGATCAATCATGAAAAGACTAAAGTCACGAAAACCTTAATTCCAACAGATGGCAGAATATATATGGAAAACAAACCAGTGGAAGAGATCGATCACTTTATCTATCTTGGAAGTCACATTGATCGGGAAGAGAATACAAGTAAAGAAATTAGAATCAGAATAGCTAAAGCAGCAATGTATTTCAGAAGCCTTGAAAAGTTGTGAAAATCAAAACTCATCAGCACAAACACAAAACTTAGACTATTCAAATCAAACGTACTATCAACCCTTACGTATGCATGTGAGAGCTCAAAAACAACAAGAGACATAGAAACAGAGTTGAATGCATTTGAAAATAAATGTCTAAAGAAACTACTTGGTATAGCATGGAATGAATTCAAAACAAATGAGGAAATTAGAGAAATCGCCAATCAACCACTAATACCTTCAGTAATCAAGAATAGACGATGGTCATATGTTGAACAAGTGATGAGGAGAGATAATAACTGAATAGCAAAGCAAGCTCTCATGTGGGAAACAACAGGTAAGAGGAAAAGAGACAGACACTGAGAAGAACATTGATCAGAGCTGCAAGAGTAGCAGGAATCGGCTCCCTCAATGAGATAGAGTTGCTTGCACAGAACAGAGACAAATGGTGAGATTTGATAAAAGATCTTTACAAGGATTGAAAACTGCTAGAATAAAAATTTAGATAAGAGAAAGAGTATCAGGGTCTATACCCTATGGACTGGCTATGACTCGAAAGGTCAATAGATAGGTAGTTAGGCAGACAGACAGACAGACATATAGATCATAATCTAAGGTGGAATCATTACTCAACACAATTTATGCTGATTTATTTCCTTCTTCTTGGTAGATGATGTGAAGCACATTTATTTATAGACACAGTTACTGTTTCATTTGTCTTTATTCTCCAGATACCTTCAAACAGCAATGTTAATATGGATATAGGAGCAGGTGATACCACGGAACAGAGGGAGGATGAGTTGAGACCTGCAACAACCAGACTTGTTGATAGTGTTTCAATTTTGGAGGGCAATGCACACGTTGCACCAGTTTCAGCGGAAGAACAGTACATACTTGCCATAGATATAGGAACCACCAATATAAGAGGACATGTGTATACTAAATCTGCAAGTCTCAAAGGGTGCACAACGAAACAGGTATTACAGTAACAAAAAATTATATTAAACCATTGTAGTTGACATGTAAATATCATTGGAAAGTGTGATAATTTATTTATTGAGTTATTTGCGGGTCATCATCATTGCACTCCGAACATGTCCATAGGTGCTCAGATCCCGTCCTCAGCAATTCCCTCAGTGTCCAGCGACTGACGACTCCAGTTCTATGTTGGTTGATAAGTCTTCTTACACGGCCACTAAGTTTCTCATTTCTGGCTGTGCCCATCTTAACTCCCATTACCATCATCCGAAGAAGTGACGTGGATCTGTGCTTGTCGAAGTCCTGTGCTCTTCCCAAATCTTGGAGGACATTGATGATGTCCGCCCGATCCATTGGTTGCCCGTCCTCAACAACAGCGCAGCTAACCAACCTGTCCGCTCTTTCATTTCCTCGTACTCCCGCATGTCCAGGGACATAGACAAAGGTGACCTTACGTATTTTGGATTTCTGCAACGACTCTACCAATTGCATGCGTACAGAGCCCGCCTTCACTTTTTTAATCATGCTCATCGAATCACTCAGTATACATGCATGGGTGTAGTCTTGTGACTCTAACCATTTGAATGCCTTGGTCACTGCCATCGCCTCCATTGTCATGCTACTCGTGGTCATGACGGATGCACCACTGTCTTCCTTGACTGTTCTGCCTGCCGAGCGTGCTGTAAATGCCCATGCGCTTCTTTGGTGTCGTGTTACAGATCCGTCTGTATAGATGACTGCATCTTTCTCATCGGTGTTAGCGCAGATGAGACCGTTGACCTCAGCATTAACCACGACCGGGTTCTGTTCCCTACTTTTCCTGTCGAGTGTGACAATACACGAGAAAGTCCCCTTGAATGACATAGGCACCTGTATCCACTCCTCACCAACACTGATATTGGTAAGCCCACAGACCTGTTTGATGACATCTTCTGCCCGGCCCACCCATGATTTGCCTCTTTTTAGCCTGGCACCTTTCACTGTGTTGAGCACGTGGTGCAATGGATGCTCTTTATCTGCACTAATCTTCAGGTGTGCTCGTGCTCTCCAGATCTTGATTCTGTCATCCATGGTTGGAAGGTCAAGAAGATACCTGATTGCTACACAGGGAGTGTCCCTCATACATCCCAGGATAATGCGCATGGCTTCATTTTGTATTTTCTCCAGCCTATCAATTTGAGTCGTACTGACAGTAAGAATTGCAAGGACATACTCGATTGGTACGAGGACTAATCCCTTGAACAGAAGAGTAAGTAGCCGCTGCTCGATGTTGGCAGCTGCCATGACCTTCAAGGCGGCGATTCCTTTGCGGGATTTTGTTATCACATGGTCAACGTGATGGGAGCCGCGATAGCTCAGTGGTTAGTGAACTGGACTACCACGGACAAGGGGTAGGGTTCGATCCCAACCGACGGCTTCCGGGTTCACCCAGCCTTAAATGGGTACCGGATTTTTTTCTGGGAAAGTAAAGCAGCACGGGCGTAATACTGACCACATTACCCCAAAAATCATGTGCTGAAGGTCTGTAAAATATAGGGTCACTAACACCATATTTCCCTATACGCCACTTGGCGTGACGGGGGTACTAAAAAAAAAAATGGTCAACGTGGTCCCGAAAACACAGGCTGTGATCAAACTTAACTCCAAGGTATGTCATCAACTTGTCCCTGGTCACCTCATCAGCTCCCATTCGTGCTACCGGTGTGGTCATATTAACAATATGATTGTTAAGGGAGAACCATGAAACTGATGCTTTATTAGGATTAAGCAAGGCACCTGAAACCCCACACCAGGAAGAAATGCGATCGAGTTCGTCTTGCATTGTGGAGGCGATTCACCGTCTCTCTCTTCCCTGTCGATATACCAAAATATCATCAGCAAAAGTCATAGTTCTTCCCCTCCCATCCAGCTGTTGTTCCGTGATCGTTATTGTGTACACGTTAAATAGAACTGGTGACAATGGTGAGCCTTGTGGCAGCCCTGGACAAATGGATGTTGGCTCGGAAAACCAACTTCCACATCTGAGTATCACCTTTCTCTGAAACAGTGCCGCGGCGATCCATCTAATGAGGAAGGGGTGCACCGCCAGTTTGAGGAGCATATGCATGAGATATTCAAATGGTACCCTGTTGTATGCATCCTCCAGATCTATAGCAGCAGCACATGTCTCCTCTCATCTGTGGAAGCCTTCGAAGACATCATAGGCAAAGACTGCCACATTGAGCCATGTCTCTTTGTTATATCTATAACCTCCAAGTGTGGGTGGGAATACACATTTCTGTTCAAGGTGACAGGTGAGGACACGGGCAACTATTTTCTCCAGCAGCTTGCCCGCAGTGTTCTGCATTGTGATAATTCTGTAGGCACTGATCTGAGAATGGTCCTTGTTTGGAGCGGTAGTAAGTAGCTGTGTAGCCACTCCTCCTTAATCTGGCCACTCCGAATACTGGCATTAAACTCATTGGCCAGTTTTGTCAAGTCGTCGTCAGCTAAATTGCCAATGTCATCATACCGAACACCATCTGGACCAGGAGTAGTGTTGTGTGACCTTTTAAGTGTCGTGCGAATGGTATCGGTTGTGATTGTGAGATCTTCTTCCAGCCCTACATCCTTACACAATTTTGACAGCGATCCCCGTATCCTCATTCTTACAGCCTCATTTCTTTGGTCCGTCTGCTCAATGTAGCGGGCAAGCAGGGCCTTCCCTTTGCTCTCATCAGATTTGTGCCATATCCGGCCTGTGCTCTGAAAGTCTTTTATGCTTTTGTCATGTTGTGCCATTCATGCTCTGATGAAGGCGCCAGAATGTGGCGAGCAGTTTTTCTGAGCACACTTTTTTACAGAAGTCATCCCATTTGGCATCCTTAGCCTGCCCCAAAGTAATTCTTGAGAAATTAAAAATTAGAAGAAAACTTTTACTTCATTGGGAAACTAAAAAATCAGATCAAAATAATGTGGGGTGGTCTAGAGATAAAATGTCAGCCTCTGGACAACAGGGTCCTGGATTCAATTCCCACCACAGGTGGTGGAAAATATTTTACAAATTTAATCCATGGTTTCTTTGTGGCATTATCCTCCCCTGGTCTCAGGATAGTGAGAACTGATATCTAGTCTTCTCAGATAATGGCAAAATACATGAGGTCATATGTGCATCCTGTGCTTGTTAAAATAACTCTTTGTCGTTGGAAATCTATAAGAATAGGCCAAAAATAGCCTCTGCCCACGCAAAATTAATAGGAAAAAATCCACCCTAAAACATTGAAACGATAAAAATGTGAATACCCTAGATGTAGGAGAATATATGTCAATATGGTGAATGACACCTGAGTATGTGCCTGCCTGTGTGAAAAATAGCAAGAAGTGATGTTCACGCAAAATTCAGTCCCCCTGAATTCACTAGAGATACAAAGCTGGCAAATACAAACAAATAACAAATCAAAATTTTTGATAGTCCTTGAGAGACCAAGGGCAATTTTAAATTAAAGCCATGAACAAAATCTACTTCATCCCATAACCCTCAGTGTCTTTGGGGAACTGCTGACAGACTTCATCAACATTCTCCATATAGCTCTATCTTCAATCATTCTTTGGGACCCTTTGAAGTTGAGACCTGCCCATTCATTGATGGTATCTTCCCATGTTTATTCTGTCCACAGTTCCAGTTCCTTCTGTTCACAGTTCCAGGCAGAATTGTCTTTGTCAGGTCATATCAAACTGAGAGTGATGCACACTGTGCTAAAGTTACACAACCGGAATCGACTTAAAGCATGGTGCGTCAAAACATACGGAAAGAGTTAGTTCATCATATAATCCTAGTCAAAGATGCCCAAATCTTTTGACAACATTTAACTTGTATTTTATTCAGCAGCACTGCTGAAAGGGTCTATGTTTCACAAGCGTATAAAAAAAATAGAAATCTAGAGGGCACTAGTAGCATACCTGAAGATAAGTGCTGATAAAGAGCATCAATTGCACCATGAGCTTAGCACAGTGAAAGGTATCAGGCAAAAAAAAGGCAAATCATAGGTGGGCCGAGCAGATGTCATTAAACAAGTCTGTTGGCTTACCAATGTAAATTTTGGTGAGGAGTGGATACTGATGCCTACATCATTCAAGGGGACTTTCTTGTGTATTGTCATTTTTTGACAGGAAATGTTAGCTACAGATCTCAGTCATGATCAATGCGGAGGTCAACGGTCTCATCTGGCATAACACCGATGAGAAAGATGCAGTCATCTATAATATGGATCTGTAATATGACACCAAAGGAGTGCATGGAATTTACAGCACGCTCGGCAGGCAAAATAATCAAGGAAGACAGTGGTGCATACGTTATAACCACGAGTAACATGATGATGGAGGTGATGGCAGTGACCAGGGCATTCATCTGGTTAGAGTCACAAGACTACACCCACGCCTGCTTACTGAGTGATTCGATAAGCATGATAAAAAAAGTAGAAGTGGGCTCTGTACACATGCAATGCAGAAGTCACAAATATGTAAGGTCACCTTTGTCTATGTGGACATCATCAATGCCCTCTGAGATGTGGGAAGGACACAGGACTTAGACCATGTGGAGTCCACGACACTCCTTTGGATGAAAGAGATTAGGAAGTAAGATGGGCACAGTCAGAAACAAGAAACTTAGTGGGCATGTAATAAGACTTTTCAGCTAACACAGAACTGGAGTTGTCAGTCGCTGGACACTGCGAGACTTGCTGAGGAGGGGATCTGATAACTCAATTAAAAAAAGATATTACAGAGTGCACATCTGCCTGAATAAGAAAAATAGCTTTTGAAATAGCCTGCATTTCTCTATCATTTGTTCAAACTAATGGTAAAATGTAAGATTAGTATGAAGCAGTCAGTTGTGAGGACTGACAAAGACACTGGAACCAGAATTAACAAAGCCAGAACTGCCTACAATACTCTTGGCTCTGAGTGAAAGTCTAGAGCACTTTCTCTGTGGAATAAAATCAGGATCTTCAACACAAATGTCAAGTCAGGGTAGTCCTACTGTATGGCTCAGAAACAAATCATCATCATCAAGTACTGGGTCTACTGGCGTAGGTGATCATGTCTCTCCACAACTTTCGATCTCGACAGTTATTTATCATTTCTGTTGTTCACCTTCTGCCAAGTCATTCTCTTAAACTGTCTGGTATTTTTTCTCTTTGCCTCCCTCTATCTCTTCGTCCCTCAATTTTTCCAGCTGTTACAATATATTCCAGTTGTTCTCTTCTCATTACATGGCCAAAAAATTATGATTGTTTCTTTCTCATATTGGAAATTAGCTCTCCTTTTGCTTTGACCTCTTTCAGAACATTTTCATTACTCTTCTTAGTTGTCCATGGTATTCTCAACATTCTTTTGTAAAACCACATTTCTACAGACTCCCAGAAACATATATGGAAACAAAAATAATAACAATAGACTCCAATCTTTCATAAATAGAAGTCTCCGACAGGTTCCTAATATTAGATGGCCAAATAAAATTATACATTTTGGAAATCTTTGGGAAAGAACTGGGAATATTTGCAAAGACCATCAAGCAATATTGCTGGGCAGTCAGTGAACTTATATTCACGATAAACTAAGAAAGTTGGAAAGCCCAAGCAGACCTGGAGATGAACTGTAGGGACAATCAAAAGTTGCAGGATGTAGATGGACTCAGCTGGAGAAGATAGCACAGATAGCTGGAGAAGATAGCACAGACAGCTGGAGAAGATAGCACAGAACCAGGTCTGTATGGCAGAGTGTGTTTACAGCTCTTTGCACCATGAGGATCTGCAAGGTGTAAGTCAAGTAAAATAATCCATTCAGCTGTGAGACCGCAAAAAAATAAGGAAAATCTTATTGACCCATTTAATAAATTTTAAAATAGAAATTACATTACGAAAAGTGTGCAGTACAGGCAATAAATGAATTTTCAGCCGTTGTTACAGTAGAGGGTAGAGTTGAATATATCATTTATCCCAAAAACCTTGTTGGTTGTTGGGGCACCTTAGATGACATTTTCATAATTTGCTACCAATCGTTGTGATTTAGAGCAGCTCTCTGTCATACAAGGAAAGATATTCCTGTCCATTCTCTGATGTTATCCACCCATCTTTTCTTTTGTCCTCTGTCTTCTTGTTGAATTTAAGCTCTCAATTGTCTTTGCTTTTGCCAGTGCCAGAAACAATTCACCTTACAATTTGGTTAAAAAGGAAGTATTTTGGTTTTATTTTTGTGACATTGTTTCTTATCTATATAAAATGTGAACTGCATATCTCTGGTACCCTGTACCTAGAATGTTTCTAGTAGACAAAACCTGTAGACATAAAATAACACTTCATTTAGTAGAAGAAAGGAAGCAAGATGTTCAACAGCACCTGTGCTGATGTCAGATGTGTTAGGCCAAAAGATGCCAGAATTGCATTTTGCTGTAACTGACAGCACTATGCATCTATGCTAACTTATATCATTTTAAAGTGGTGAACGACAAAGAAATGTAGTTGTTGAGCAAACACAGAAAAAGAAGAATATTAGCCCTAGATTACAATATCACTGTATAAACTCTTCCATGCACCTTCCTAATTACTACTTCCAGTGACCCATGAATGTTGGATTTTTTTTTTTTTCATTTCGTGAGATACGTTGATTTTGCGAACAAAAATATTACCAATTTTCAAGAAATTGGGCATTTTTACTGTGACTAGGGAAATTTCCTCAGTCATCGGCAGACATGAAAGAAACCTTTGTGAGTTGGGAAACACAATGAATAACACTATGATGCAGCCAAACATAATGGTAGACTTACACAGCAACCAAACCAACAGACATTGAAACATGTCCAGCCTGTGAGGTGAAACTCAGGTCATAAATCAACCTAAGCCAGGAATTCTGAGTCCTTGTGTTTTGCCTAGTGTGAACACATGGCTGTGGGTCAAAAGTTCAGTGAAGATAGTATTTTTAGAACACCTAATGTTACATTTAAGTGGTAGTAATTTTACTACGGTCTTGTAAATGGGAGAGTTACAGATAACTATCATAATTAAAGGTAAAAGAGTCCTTACAGCAAATAATGAAAATATAGTTAGAAGGCTTATCTGTTTCTGCATCAGAAAGGAAGTTGTTAATTATTTATTTTTTTTCACTGATTTATTTTACAGCAGCAAATCTTAAAACCTGTGCCAGGTTGGTGTGAGCTTGACCCTCACAAACTTATTGAGGATGTGCGTGCTGTAGCACAAGATAGCATTAAAGGTATCTAATTATTTGTAATTTTATCTTCTGTTTTCGTTTTTTTTTTTCATTTGCTGATGGTCTATCTCTTTGAGCTGTCTTGGTAAACGAGTGTTCAAACTGCTTGGTACTCCACAGTTGATCCAGTTGATAAAATAATGAATATCTGGCTCACAGATTTGGGGAAAAAAAGTAGTGACGATGAAGAAATGAAACGGCTTCCTCACTTTAGAATGTTGTGGTCTAGTACAGTGAAGTTTTGTATTTCACCATCTCCCCCACCCAAATGTAATATTTTTGTCTAAAGGTCTACATCTGCGAAGTTGTCCTTTGATATTGAGTGTGCCTTTAACAGCTCCTACTTGGAGCAGTAAAGTTTTGTGTTTAATGTGGTTCCAAATGGCCAGTTTGTACTCTCAAAACATTGTGCTGGCTATAATCTTGTAGAATATGTGATGTAGTCTGTGTGGTGCTTTCACATTTGCATGTTTGTGTGTAATTCTGTTTTAATAATATTTTTAAAACAAGACTTTGTGGTCCCTTACAGGAGCTGTTAAAGATAAACTAAATTCATTGAAAAGACAACTTTGCAGATATAGACGTTAGTGAAAAAATAAACTATATTCATTGAAAAGACAACTTTTCAGATATAGATCTTAGTGAAAAAAAAGGAAAAAAAGAATATTTGCGTGTTCCCTGCCATGAATATTCATTACAGAATGAGTAATACATTTCTTTGCTGACCAGGTTCACTTGTCAACTGTGCACATTTTTTTTGTTTGCAGTGATGCTATTTTGTGAATCACACAGCCTCTAAAATTAGGCACCAAAAATTTTCTCCACAAAAATATAAGATAGGCATGATACTGACTGTAACATGGACCATACTATAACCAATGATGGAAAATGCAAAACTGAAATAAACAAAAGAATAGGTATGGCAAAAAGTAATTTTAATGAAAAATATACTAACAACAAAACAAATATCAGCAGGGCTGAAACTAAGAATGGCAAAATGTTACGTCTTCTCAATATTCCTGTATGGTGCAGAAACATGGACATTAGACAAGAAAGCAGAACAGAAAACTGAAGCCTTTGAAATGTGGATTTATAGAAGAATAGGTAGAATTGGATGGAAACAAAAGATAACAAATGATGAAGTTTTAAAACAACTAAAAATAAAAAGAGAACTACTAAATACAATTAAGACAAGACAAATGAAATTTTTGGGGCATGTTAAAAGACACAACAGCCTACCAAAAGTAATATTGGAAGGAAAAATACAAGGTAAAAGAGGCAGAGGCAGACCAAGACTAACATGGATGAGTAACATCAAAAGATGGACAAGTCAGTCTATGTCAGCCTGCACCATCAAAGCAAGAAACAGAGTAGAATGGCAATCCATAGTAGCCAACCTTCGTTGCGGAGAAGGCATGCGATGATGATGATGATGATGACTGACTGTATCATCCATACATTTTCTGATGGCCGACATAAATATGTGGGCTCTAAAACCATATTTCCTGAATGTCAAAGGGGTGTTTTTACTTTTGTTTTCAGAGATTTATATTTATAGCCTTCAGGCAGGCTCAGTACTAATTTTTCCATCCATTTATTTAATTTTCGTGTGGCCTAGTTCTGACACATGTGATTCCACAGACAAACATGTCTGTTTACAAATACAAATGACATGAGAGGTAAATTGTTATCACTAAAACAATAGCTTTAGATCATGTTGTAAATACAGAGTGAGATTGTGGAAAGCATTTACCATTTACTCTATGCACTACCACTTATTATTAGTTCTGCTTTTGTTCTGTCTTATTTCTTTTTTTTCTGCATTTGCTTCATGATTATTCCTCTTTATTGTTATTGAGTTATTTGTGTGTCATTATCACTGCACTCCGAACATGTTCATTGGTGCTCAGATCCACTCATCAGCAAGTCCCACAGTGTCCAGCGACTGACTACTCCAGTTCTCTTTATTATTTTCCCTTCCAATAGTGTATTTTGTTTCGTGTTATAGATTGCATTAAGCTTCTTTTGACCCAAAACATACACATAAATTTTTTTTTGCATATTGCTTTTTCTCATTATTTGTTTGTTTACGTTTGTCAGCTTTATATCTCTAGCGATGTCCTGAGGGACTGAGTTTTAAACATCACATTTTCCTTCTTCCTAAATTCAATTCTATGAGAACATCTTCGCTAAAGAATATTAGATCAAATCTCACATCAAGACTATAATGAGAAATACACACTAGTAAGGCAAATTCGAAGAAAAGAACCAAATTACAAATTCAATAATACTTCTAGTATTTAAATCCACTTAAAGGGATATCTTGATACATATCTGGGTAGAAACTCATAAGGCTGAGTATGGTAAAAGACTCTTTAGTTTTTTTTTTTTTTCATTCGCCAGTTTTTACCTCTGATGAAGTCCCTAGAGACTAGGAACTGAATTTTGCGTGTTAATCCATTTTTCCCTGACAGCCGTGTGCACAGGGGTCCCTCACCGCACAGGCTGATAACTCCGACTTAGAAGGTACTCATATTTTTTCTGTCGATGAGTAATTGACATTTCAAGCCGGGCCTCGCTGGAGGGCTAGACATCAGATCACCCTACTCAGAGACTCATCATCATGTGCCATACGCGTAGGCGATCATGTCCTTCCACAATCTTCTATCTACAGTGCATCGTATCAGTTCTGTTGTTGACTGTTTTCCGTGCCATGACACCAAGCTATCCAGTATTTTTCTCTTTGTCGTATTTTTTCTCTTTGTCGTCGCGCAATCTCTCTTTCCTTTTATTTTACCAGTTGTAACCAAGTATTCCAACTTTCCTCTTCTCTTGATGTGCCCGAAAAATGTTGATTGTTTCTTTCTGATGTTTTTTAAGAGCACTCAGAGACTAGGGGAGGATAAAGCCAGAAATTTGATTTTTATTTATTAAAAAAAATTTTCCACCACCTGTAATGGGAATAACAAAGGAAAAGATGATTAGAGGCCCCAGAGATGGGATTTCTCAAAAGAATGTTGAAAGTTCCCCGGACAGCTAAAAAGACCAATGAGGAAATTCTTAAAGAGGCCAACACAAAAAGGACGCTCCTAAAAAACATCAGAAAGAAACAATAAACATCTTTCGGGCACATCAAGAGAAGAGGAAAGGTGGAATACTTGGTTACAACTGTCAAAATACAAGGAAAGAGAAATTACGGATGACAAAGAGAGAAAGTACTAGATAGCTTGGTGTCATGGCATGACAAACAGTCAACAACAGAACTGATATGATGCACTGTAGATAGAAGATTGTGGAAGGACAAGATCGCCTACGCCAACTGGTATGGCACATGATGATGATGTAGTGTGAATTGAACTCGTGACCTTCTTGTATAGAGGCTGACATCTTACCACTAGACCACTCAACTCCCAATTCTTTAGTCTGAGTCTGATAAAAGACTTTAGTTTGAGTCTGGTAAGATTGCTTTCTTAGTAGATCCATCTCCAGGTACAAACAGTGCCATGCAGAAAGGTCAAGGAAGGTCTATAATTAGAGAAGCAGTCGCAGTTAAGTGCCTGTTGAAGTTGGATGCCTGCAAGATTCAAATGTCAGTGCCAAATTATTCATTAATATGCATACAAAGAAAAAATAAAAATGAATACCTCTTCCTACCTGTATTGTGTTTGATTACAAATTCCACTAGGCTCAAGATTTCAGAATCAATACAGTTGTATGCTCTTGTGTGACTTGCAATCATTTTATGATTTTAGATTGTTTTCTGTATCCATAATCATGAGATTGTCTTCTGTATCCATAATCATGAGATTGTCTTCTGTATCCATAATCAATGAGATTGTTTTCTGTATCCATAATCAGTGAGATTGTTTTCTGTATCCATAATCATGAGATTGTCTTCTGTATCCATAATCAATGAGATTGTCTTCTGTATCCATAATCAATGTTCAATCCATAATTGTTTGTGGATGCTTTCCTATCAGCTCACTCATTTCCTTGAACTCATGTATGTCCAGTATATATCTGTACAAGTCCCTGAAGGTCTAGTACCTCTATGTATTGTTTTAACTAATGTCTAAGCCAACAATCAAAAGAAGTCCACATCTGTTTGTTTTCCTCTCATAGTGGCATTTTAGCTATAATCGTGGACTAAATGTAATGGCAAGGAATATTTTTATTTCTCATTTTAGTTTGAAATTATTATTTTTAAAAGCTATTTATCATTAAAAATTTTTAATACATAACCATGCGTGTGTTGTATGTTTGTTCCTGCTGAAGGCCTTTTGAGCCGAAACGTCGTTCTAATTTGTGTCATCCACTTATTACATAAAGCTTTAACCATACCGTTTTTTTCTATTTTTTTCTATATAATTTTTTAAAATTTCTTCTGGATGAAGATGTCCTGAGCATAAGTACATTCTTCTGATTCTTGAAATTAATATTTTTGTGGAAGTGGTTTTAATTTGTGACAAAAGATGCACAATGTCACATAAAATGTTATATATTTTAGTTATAGTAAGTATTTATCCCGTGTGTTACCGGGGCCTCATTATGAGGGAGGTAAAGAATAGTGACACTGTGACCTTCCAGGCATGTCGTAAGAGGCGACTAAGGAGGTTGATCGATGGCTTGACAAGCTGTCATTGTAAAAAGTATTGTTATCGAAACAGCGCCATATATTTTAGATCAGTGATCTCTGCAATATGTGCCATTTTGGCACGCAAGGTTTCTGTCTTTGAGATTGTAGTTCTGCCCTATGTGCCGTCTTCGGCTCAAAAGGTCAATAGATAGAAGTATTTATATGTGAACAATATTTTAGTAGTAATTGTTCATCATCAAAAGATCAAAGATGAGTAAATTTGATAGTTTTGGGAGATGTAATATAACATTATTTATTTGGCAATAACCAAATAAAATTAGGAGAAATACCTCTACTAGACGTACAATCTTACACATATATGGGTAGTAATATAGATAGAGAAGAGGGGGGAACAGAAAATGATACTAAAATAAGGATATCAAAAGCAAGAGGAGCTTTTGTTGCACTGGAAGTTACATATGGAAATCCAAAAAAATTAGGTTAAATACAAAAATACAAATTTTCAACTCCAATGTTAAGTCAGTCCTATTATATGGCTGTGAAACATGGAGAACAACAAAATTGACAATCATGAAGATACAGACTTTCATTAATGGATGCTTGCACAGAATAAAAGGAAGGAAATGGCAGGACAAAATCACTAACATAAAATTATGGAAATGTACCAATCAAATACCAGTGGATTAAGAGATACAGCGAAGACAATGGCGCTGGATAGGACACACACTGCTGAAGCCAACTGAGAGTATTACACAACAGGCCCTTTTTTGGAATCCCCATGGGAAAAGACAAAGAGGAAGACCAAGGAATTTTTGGAGAAGACACACAGAAGCAGAGATGAAGATGATGGGGAAGACATGGAATGATCTTAAAAGAACGGCAAGAAACAGAACGACTTGGAAAGTGTTTGTTGAAGACCTCTGTTCCACAGGGAGCTGAAAGGTAGAAGAAGAATATAACATTTTAAATATCAAAAGTTTGTACATTTTAAATTACCTCTTATAATCACTTTGAATGAATAATAGAAGAAGCATGTGTAGTTCATCTTTCTGGAAAGGCATAAGTGATCAAATCAACTAAAGTATCAGTGACAAAGAACTGAATTATAAGTTACCAGTTCATATAGCCACACCATATAATGGTGAGATAAGGCTGACTGTCTTTCAAGATTGTTCATTACTGTACCTAAGTAATTTCTTCCAGCTGCAGGTTTGAGGCCAGATCAGATCACCTGTATGGGCATTACAACAATGAGAGCTACCTTTATTACTTGGGACAGGTAAGACTGTCTTACACCTGGGAAGTTTGAAATATGAGACTCATTTATTGATTATTTGCAGAACCTTAGACACAGAGATAAGCACAAGTATAGAACATCAAATATCATCCAGTGGGGCAAGCAAATCTGTAGAATACATGACAAATAAACATAAAATGGTATTAAGTGGCTAAACCTACAGATAAACAAGACACCCTATGATATATTTTGACCAAGGTATTCACCAGATACAAGAGAACAATAACGAAAGCTTGAATACATAACTTTATCAAAGCATGATGATGTTGGTCTATGAAAGTGATCACCTGAATGAAGAAAATAAATGGACTGTCATGAGCGAGCCCAAAAGAGGAAGAGTGGTCAGGACCAATATGCCTGCTGGTCACATGATATGATTTATGGGACAAGAAGAACCTAAGACAACTGTCTAAGAAGTGATAAGTTTAGCCACATTAACTGTTGGCCTTGTGGGAAGACTTTTAATGGGTACCGGTTTTTTTTTTTTCTGGGAATGTAAAGCGGCACGGGCGTAATACCAACCACATTACCCCAAAATCATGTGCCGAAGGTCTGTAAAATTTATGGTCACTAATACCATATTCCCTGTGCGCCACTTGGCGTGACGGGGGTACTTTTGTGGGAAGACTAAGGAAAATAAAAGTCTAAAAAGAATCCAAAATAATTATGTCCTGAAGATGAATGTCTCCGAGCTGCTTGGGGCAAAATATAATGTAAAGGTAAAGTACGATACTTGAATCGGTGTCTTAGCACACACGTTTTCACCCACATGTGCTCGGACGCCTATCCAGAAGCGTTCAGAGACTTCTGGATAATGTCGCTTCAAGCATCGAAACTCACGATGCGAGGCATCGGTAGCTGGTAGATCCTAGAGTACCACCCTGGCTGGTAGTACCCATTTCTGCCAGTGGCTTGGTCAACCATGTGGTTATTTTCCCAACCACGAGTACAACTCACACTGCTTCCAGCGGGAATCGACATGGGTTTTCCAAACACCGGTAGCCCAGTCGGGTGGTTTTCCCAACTAAGCTACTGAGCCTCCTCCCGCAAAAAAAAAAAAACATATTGTGTTGCAGCTTACTATGAGTATGAAGAAGAAATTATATAACTGTTCTCATACACATGTTGGAGGTTGGAAAAGCTTGTGGATTACAGGTAGTTTGACCATAAAAATTATGACTGACTTCATCTTCTTCTGCGATCATGGCTCATTCAGACTGGGATTCCGGACTCTCTTATGAAGGCAGCTGTCTGTTTAAGTGATTCGTTTGCCCCGTAGTTTCTTCTCCAGGGAGGTGGGTGTGGACCACATTGTCTTTCTCAGGTCTGTGTACTGGGGGGCAATCCTGTGGAACATGTTTTGTTGTCATGTTATCCAGTGTACAGTGGCATAGACTGGTAGTTCCTATTTTGAGTTTGGTGAACATGGGGTGTCTCATTCTTATGATGATTTGATCCCTCCTTGATAGTTGGAGGTATCCATCCCTCTTGTTATACTTTGGGTGTTCTTGTTTCCATTTTTCATGGTACTGGCCTTTGATGATGGATTTGGCTTCAATGTAGCTGACCAGATGGTTCTCTTGTGGTAATCTTCCTCCCTCCTTAGCTAATTTGTCTGCGCGTTCGTTCCCATGTATATTACAGTGGGATGGTATCCACTGGATGACCACTCTCTGGAAGTTATTGCATAGTTGGTCTAGGGTTGTTCTCAAGTCATCTAGCTCACTGTTCCTGTGGGTTTCTAGAGCTGTTAGGACTGACAGTGCATCAGTCAGTATCATCAATTTCTTATGCATGTTATTTTTGTGTTGGATAGACAGTTTTGCAGCATCTTTGAGGGCTTCAGTTTCTACTTTATAGTTTGAGAATTTCCCAGTAGCTATTGACTCGGTGATCTTTTCCTGGTTATTCAGTCTCAAGAACACATCTCCTCCTCCATTTCTGGTGGCATTTGTAGCAGCGCCATCTGTGTATAATGTGTGACCAGGAGTCCTATGGGTAGTTGTCTTCTGTGTGTTTTTCTGCTATGTGTTTTCTCTCTGTCTGTTTTGGTGCCTTTTTTCATGATTTCTAGTATGTCTTCCTTAAGCTCTGGTATTTTGTGTTTCCCATGAGGAGTCATATCAGATGGGCTTATGGGTTTCAGCTTTGTTTGGGACAGTACTGGGTCACTAGTTGCCAGTTCTCTGGAGATTGCATTGAAGTTACTCCATCTTTAGTCTTCCTTTTCCGAAACCAGTTATTCTTTGGTGCATGGAGTGGTTAAGTAACCTTTTATATTTCTCCGTTGGCTGTAACTAAAGTATTAGCATGAAAAGAGACACAGACTTATACACATGTTTATTTCCTTAATGACTCAATGAGTATGATCAGTTAGATTGCTGGGCTTGTGGGCAGTGGTTAGTCTTGTTTTTAAAAAGTCGGCTGCATTTTCATGCCAGAGCATGCAGTTGTAAGAGGTAATGAGCATGCTGACAGACTTGCCAATTTGGCTGATGTTGAGTGCAGAGTGACAATATACCACGCTGAATGCCTTCATAAATGAAAAAAAATAAGTTAAAAAATTACCCTGAATTCACAACCATGAACAAACTGCATGAATATCATTTTGAGGTGGAAGATGCCAGATGTGAGCACTATGCAGAAATCCAAAGACTTCTCAAGCAGCACAACACCAGTGTTGTTAGTCATTATACATTGATGGATATACTTTGGAGGAGATATGAGTACTTATGGACTTGTTTGATGTGAAATGAGGATGATCTATTGACTAAACTAAATTAATGTTATTGAACATTTTTAATTTCCTAAGCATACTCCTATTAAGTTGGCCTGGAAGCTTAGTGTCACAAGTTTGTGGCAAAGTCATGCTATTTGTGCCTTTAGGCCCAACACATCCTACTTTAACATGGGTTAGTTTTGCTTAACAATTATGCCCAGACAGCAGCCATTTTTTGCCTACTCTTTTAGATTTTCAACTGCCAAGGGTTCTTTAATGTGCTTTAAGTGCACACGGGACCTCTTGTTTTTTGCCATTATCGAAGAGGGTCAGATATCAGATTTCACTACACAGAGACCAGGGAATAATAAAGCCACAGAAAAACCACAAAATTGAATTTAAAAATGTCTGCCTACTGTGGTGGGATTCAAATCTAGGACTCATGTCTGGAGGCAAACGTCTTACTTCTAGACCACCCAGTGGCCTAGTTTCTTGACAACTTAAAAATTTCAGCTCCAGGGTCTGACTCTTGTATGTATTTTCTCTTAAATATACTATTTTCGAACCACCATAGTATGTTTTTGCTGCTGCTGCTTGCTTGTATGTTTTTAAAAACATATTTAATTAAACTCTAGATTACAGCACCTATCCATGAATCATGTTTTTATGACACGTTCATCAAAATGACAAACTAATTGTTATAGTTGGAGTTTGGAAAATAGTATTTTCTGTGAGCTTTTGCTAAAAAGTTTTGCGTTTACCTATGAAGAGACACGGGAATCGGATGCAGTAATCATTTCCTGGCTTAGGTTCGATTTATGTCCTGAAATTGGAGAGCATGGCATTGTGGCTACCGAAGGTGTTCTGTTGTCTATTGACACGTCGGCCGTCATTCTAGTTATATGTTTGGCTTCTTCTTAGAGTTAATCACTGCCTATCCCAAGTTACGAAGGTTTGTTTGATGTCTTGCCTACAGCTGAAGAGATTTCCCATATCATAAGGAAAAAGAAAAGAAAAGAAAGAATTTCCTAAAAATTGGCTAAATTTATGTTTAAAAAAATAGCCCCATTTTTTACTATAGGTTTGTACTTTTTATGATGCGCGCGTTGGTAAAAAAAATCCAACATCAATGGAAAAAATACAGCACTCAGTGGTTCACCAGAAGCAATAATTAGGACGGTATTTGAAGGAGCGTTGGGGTGGGGAAGATTTTTGCCCGCAGCAAGCTGTTGAATTAAAAAATTTGGATCTTGAGTTCGTAATTCTTATGAAGGTATCAGCTTGGGTTAAAAAATATAGTTTTGAATTTAAGCTAAAATTTTTTCGTAGCTTTACCTTGACAATAGTATTTATTTATTTAATATTATAATTATTAATAATAATAGTATACATTTATTTATTTTCAGAGAAACTGGAGAACCATTTCATAATCTCATCACATGGCAGGATCTCCGTGCAGCAGAATATGTTTCTATATGGAACAAATCGTACACTCTACGTGCACTGAACACAGGTGCTAAAATACTCCACAAAATTCTAAGGAAAAAACGTCATCTTGCAGCCAGTGTTCTTAAGTTTATGTCTAAACAAGTTACGATGAGATTACTTTGGGTGTTTGACAACATTCCACAGGTAGTACTATAGTAGTAGTTGTTAAATTATTGAGTGCTGAGAATATCTAGTTTAATGTCTGTCACTATTTATTATATAACAGCCTGCCTGAGGAAAATTGTTTTAAAATTTGCTGTCAATTTCCTTTTAAGCTGAAGGTGACACAAAGGACCGAAATTCTAGGCTCCATGTGTGAGGATCATTGCTATTAATTATCAGACTTTGCACAGTATCCACATTGAATCTCACCACATGTTGTTTTTTTAGGCGAACCTATTACCCTTGTCAAGTGATTGCCTGCATATGTTGCTTCTCACCTTCATGTTCTTTTTTAGTATTTATCTAGATTGACCTCTTTTTTTCTTTTGCTGTCTGCTTCCCACTTGATGACATGCTTTGAGATTCTTTTGATGTCTCTTTTCATCACATAGTCAACAAATGTTACCTTTTTTTCTTGATTATAGATAGTTTTGCTTGATGCATGATCATTTTTCTTACTCAATTATATTTTGGTCAAACATAATCAGCAATTAAAACCTCAAAAAAATGGAGCTAAGAGAAAATACAAAAAGTGTTGACAAACTATAAAGCTAGAACTTGTACAAAAATTTAGATATTAATTTGTGAAATATTTTAACTTTTCAGATTCGCAAGCGGGCATCACTTGGCCAAGTCCTGTTTGGCTGCACGGAGTCCTGGGTGTTATGGAATTTGACTGGTAAAAAGAGCCATGTAACAGATTATTCTTGTGCGAGTGCAACAGGACTCTTTGATCCATTCCAGGTTGGTTTATAGTGATTGATGAGTGATATTAACAGCTGATCTTAGGGCGAGAGTTTGGCTTAATATGTTGTTTAATCTTGGTTGGAAAATGTTAAACTGAAATAAACAAAAGAATAGGAATGGCAAAAAGTAATTTTAATGCCATGAAAAATATACTAACATCAAAACAAATAATACCAGGACTAAAACTAAAAATAGCAAAATGTTATATCTTCTCAACATTCCAGTATGGTGCAGAAACATGCTCATTAGGCAAGAAAACAACATAGAATTGAAGCTTTTGAAATGTGGATTTATAGAAAAATAAGTAGAATTGGATAGAAAGAAGAAAAAAACAAGCGATGAAGTCTTAAAACAACTAAAAATGAAAAGAGAACTACCAATTACAATTCAAACAAGACAAATGAGATTTTTGGGCCATGTTAAAAGACACAACATCCTACTAAAAGTAATCTTGGAGGGGAAGATACAAAGTAAAAGAAGCAGAGGCAGACCAAGACTAACATGGACGAGTAACATCAAAAGATGGATTTGGTTATGGAAGGCCCCAGTATCACTGCAAACGAATTAAAATCCATAATTGCTCAACCGTCCGTGCCAGTGGAATCATCCAAATTACTAACTCATCTCCCAAACAAAGAAAGGTAGCTGTAGTCCCCATCTTAGCAGTCTCAGCACACGCCAAAAGACATAAGGCAAAACCGCATAGAAAGTGAACACAGTCAACTGTTCCCTGTCATACGATATCAGCATTCATTGTAAACAATTGGAATATCAGAACATGATCAAAACGGATGAAACACAGCTCACGGTGTGCACAGAGCACTTAACTCAGTAGCTCCTGCAACAAGCCGGACTTGGAATATGAGGAAACTGCAACAAGGAACACTTTTCAGATATAGTCTTCAATGGTTCCTGCCGCCTATCCACCATATTGCCCGGAAGTTCACGTCCTCCTGAAAATGATGATCGTCATAGTATTTAAATGTATAGCGTTTGATGATGTTAGGACATCGTGTTTGACTCCAACTCCGAACATACAAAACACAGTTCGTCGTCAGATTATCCCCGTTGCACACCAAACAACAGATCCCAAGATTAGCGCATGGTCGGTCTTGGGACACAACGATGAGCCATTATGATGATGTAGCACGCACAAAATGGCTGTGCCCATGGATTCATGATTACTCTAATGAATGCAGTCTACAATGAACGAAACATGGTGCAAATTCCCCAACGAGATAAAACTTCAGCTGACTTGACGGAGCCCACCACATTAATGCGTTGGAAATTGTAAATAACTTGTGGCAAACGCCACCATCAACGGTCATTGAACAGCACTCATTGTGACGTAAAACGCAGATCAACACTAGACAGTGGAAGGTCGCATTCACAACACTTGAGTTGTCAAAATGGAGTATTGCCATGTGTGCAACGCCAATTCATTGGCGTAGATATGATAAGTAGAACATCATTTCGACTTGAATGCAGAAAATTGCAACAGAAAGCCGAATCAAAAGATGGATAAGTCAGCCAATGACAACCTGCACTATCAAAGCAAGAGACAGAGCAGAATAGCGCTCCATGGTAGCCAACCTTCAATGCGGAGACGGCACTATATGATGATGTGTCTTGGTTACATGTTATGTCTAAGCAGTTATCAGTTAGGTCCACAAGACGTCATTGTATGAACAGTAGCAAGTCATAGAGAATACTATACGGTTAAGTCAGGAGTAAAGCAGGGATGTGCACTTTCTTTCTTGCTGCTTATCAGATCTAAGAGTCACATAACAAAATAACAAACACAACTGATACAGAAGAAACAAACTCATGAAGGTTAACAGTGACCAAACAGAAGTCATGAATATTTCAAGGGAAAGAGAACATCACTATAAGGATAGATGGTAAACAATTAAAGCAAGTAAACCAACTGAAAGACCTGGCAGTCTGGTGAGATAAGATCAGAAATGGAGGACTGAGAAAAAAGTTGGGAATAATTTATGCCTTGGAAAACATAAAGAAACAACAGATAAAATGGTTTGGCCACGTGATACACCAATATAAACACCTGGCAGTCTGGTGACTCATGACAACAAATAGCAGAAATAGACTCAAGATGCTATAATGCATGTCAGATTAATGGTCTAATAACACTATTTTTTGGCCCACAAAGAAGTTACAATAAACAAAATGATTGCTCATCAACACAATATTCATTGTAATGCATTGCTATCAATGTCAGCTTGAATGTTCGATTCTAGTATATAGTCATGATGATAGATACGAACAAACTGAACTGTGTCAGATGGTTAGTAGGAACCGGCTTCAGTGACAAAATAAGAAGTGAATAACTAAGAAGACAAGTAACCACCTCTACAATAGAATATATAAAGAAACAAACGATTAAATTGTTTGGTCATGTGACGGAATAGGAACAACTGAGCACAACTGTCAACAAATGCTATGACACCAGAAAAAACCCATGAGTTGAGTTGAGTTGATGTAATGCCATGAGCTGATGGCAAGGTGCCCTTTGACTCATTGATGTGGCGGGTCATAATGGCTTTCTTGACATTCCTGGCTCTTACTGGAGAAGTTGGAGTTCGTCTATCCCAGGCTATGCTGGGAAACTACTAGTCCAGCCCAGAGGTACTGCAATACTGGGTCTTCTATATCGGTAACAGCCACCACTACAGGGAACACGGCGATCCTAGCTTCTGTTAGCTAGCCTGTTTTGACGAAGACTATTACCACTAAAGAATAGTGACACTGTGACCTTCCAAGCATGTTGTAAGAGGCGACTAAGGAGGTTGATCGATGGCTTGACAAGCTGTCATTGTAAAAACTATTGTTATGGAAACAGATAGATTTTAGAAGCAGTGATCTCTGCAATATGTGCCATTTTGGCACGCTAGGTTTCTGTTTTTGAGATTGTGGTTCTGCCCTATGTGCCGTCTTCGGCTCGAAAGGACAATAGATAGATTACCAGGGGAGACCACTTGGAGGTAGAACTGCTAGGTCTTTGTAAGCTGATGGTGCGCCAACCCTGCTATTGTGACCAGAGATCGCAGGCGCTTCTGCTTCCCAAAAGACCCATGAAAAAATAGAAAACAACAAATTATTACTTCTCTCATTGTTGAAAGGCAAATGAGTAAAAAAAAAAAAATTAGATTATCCTGAAAACAGTTATTTAAAGAAGAAAGAAAGAGTAAAAAATATCAGATGGCCAAAACCTTGTATTTAAGATACAGCTTTCTTTCTGAAAGAAAACTCATTGTTATACTTCATTCTTACCCAAGTGGAGTTAAACATCTTTGAGATTGTCTTAAATACAATGGAAATAATTCAACAATTTATTATCTGACTATGTTTATTGTCTTAAATACAATGGAAATAATTCACAAATTTATTATCTGTCTATTATCTTAAATGTAATGGAAATAATTCAGCAATTTATTATCTGACTCTGTTTATTCAATCAAAAGTGTAGTTTTATGATTTTTGTTGTTCTCTCCTCAGATGGAATGGAGCACAATAGTATGTGGCCTACTCAACATTCCTATGTCTATTTTCCCTCAAATTCAGGACACGAGGTAGATGTGCTATGATATGTTTAATCGGTGTATATGTAATTTATAAGTGTGATTGGGTTCTAGATGTATGGGTGTTTAATCTGGATTTAGACAAATAGGAAATAAAATAATTAACAGGTGCAGTTTTATTTAAAGTCAAGAGCATCATTAAAGTGCTCAAATGGGAAACAACAGGGAACAAATAAAAAAAGAGATAAATCTTGAGACACTGAGGAGAATACTGACAAGAGAGGTAAAGATAACATGTATCAACTCTTGTAAGAAATTATGGTAAGGTACTCAGATAACTGGGAGCCGTGATAGCTCAGTGGTTAGTGAACTGGACTGCAAAGGACAAGGGGTAGGGTTTGATCCCAACTGATGGCTTCCGGGTTCACCCAGCCTTAAATGGGTACCTGATTTTATTCTGGGAAAGTAAAGCGGCACAGGCGTAATACCGACCACATTACCCCAAAAATCATGTGCTGAAGATAAGTAAAATTTATGGTCACTAACACCATATTCCCTATACGCCGCCACTTGGCGTAATGGGGGTACTTTACTCCTTTTTTTTACTCAGATAGCTGTGTTTGATGTCTGATGGCACTGGAAGGGTGTAAAATGTAAACACAACTGTATAAGGTTATATGACATCACAAATGATCACATATCAAGGTCTACAAATACAAGCACAAAACATAAATTGTAAAAAGAGGAAAAATCTACTAAATTTCTTTTTTAAATTCAATTAATTGGGAGCAAAAATTAATTGTGTGTGCCAATCTTGGGGCACCTTGTGAAGTGGAAGTACATAGTTGCTACCCTACCAGACACTATATCTTGACATGTTACTAAAGAAAAGATGAAGGAGAAATCAAGTCACCATTTCAAAAGCAGTTTGAATTTATAACCACTGTTGTTTTCATCTTTTGAAATTATATCCCATGAATATGATTAGCATTTATCTCTCCTATATGACATGAGCCAGCTCTGAAGATCTCTTCCATATCCAATCAGAATTTGCGCCATGCAGCATTATAACCAAGTAATTGTTTTACTATATAGGGAAGAAGGTTTAATGTATACAAATCTCACCAGTAGTGTATCTGTAAAGATTTGCTCTTCTGATGTATCTCCACCATGAAGTGGTAGTAGAGCCTGTGTGCCCTATAAACCTTAGAAAAATATCAGTGGTAACACAAGGACTCACCCAAGCTGAGCAGGTAGAAGGGTTGGGACCAGGCGAAGCAAGATGTAAAAATATTGAAATCTGGATCTTCTTCCTCCTCTTCTTTTCTCTTTTCACTGATACCTAAAAGGTGTCGTGGTTTATATCATTTGTCGTTCTTGAGCTGCTCGAATTGTCTGAATTAGTGATTTTCCTTTGTTGTTACATGTCTCTGTCACTGCATCTATCCATCTTCTTCTGGGTCTTCCTCTTGGTATCTTGAAATCTGGATAACTGAGCTAAATGTCTAAACATAACATTTTAACAATTCCCACTATGAAAGAAAGCAATATACTCATCTTCTGAAGTGCTGCAACATACCCAACATATGATGAACTGAAAGAGCTCTTGTGGTCATCACCTTTGCCATAAATGCACAAGCTGTTTGCAAAAGGCACCTGCTTTAGAACTAATTAATACTTCAGTTGGGAGCCACGATAGCTCAGTAGTTAGTGAACTGGACTACAAAGGACAAGGGATAGCGTTCAATCCCAACCGGCGGCTTCCAGGTCACCCAGCCTTAAATGGGTACCGGATTTTTTTCTTGGAAAGTAGAGCGGCACGGGCGTAATACCAACTACATTACCCTAAAAATCATGTGCCGAAGGTCTGTAAAATTTATGGTCACTAACACCATATTCCCTATACGCCACTTGGCGTGATGGGGGCTCTTTACTTTTTTTTAATGCTTCAGTTGAACTTATTAAGACTGACTTCAACAAATCTTCACCAAAGAATATTTCCTCTAGCATTTAGATAATATCGTATCCTTTCTACATCATTTTTATGAAATTATTATGTGAAAATTTAACTTCTTTCCCTATGTTCTGATATATAACGTAAATAATTAAAAAATGAAAATATTTGTTTGTGTAAACTTTCAGTGGGGATTTTGGTGTAACAGATGCAGACGTCTTTGGTTTTGAGATTCCTATAACTGCCGTTGTAAGTTTTCAAATAATCTTTACCTTCTAGTTTTGTGTTTAAATTTGTGTGAATTTAGAGTTGTGAAGAGAGTGCAAGTTTTGTGTAGATGTGCCTAGTTTCTATGTTATCATTTTGGGATTCTGTTTTAGGCGTAATTTTTATATTTCTTTGGTTAAATAGATTTTAAAGGAAAAAAAAATAGAGATCTTTGATAATTAGGAGGTGTGGTTGTAATAATAAATTTAAGAGTGAACCAGATTAATGTAAAGTCAAATGAACCAGCTGATTCAGCCACAGGATTAAAATAGGCACAAACTGAAGGGGACGACATTTAGATGATTCTTATTTAATTAGATGGTTCTTATTTAATCATATGATTTAATTATGAAATTAAGACTGTGATAAAAGTTATCATGTGACTGGTTATGAGACCAACAAGACATATGGTCATCTTGACTGACTCACAAAACATGCTTTGCCGAATTAACAAGAGCACACAGTGGATGCGCCTACTCAACATTCAAGCAAGTCATCATCTGCGAATCGCTGACAACTTCCAACTCTGCTGCTGTGAGGTGCGTCATGCCTCTCACACCAGAAACCTTAAAAATGGACATGTATGACATTGTGAGGGCTTTAAAAGAACACAGCTCACAGAATAATGACAACGAAGCTGAGGATAATCTACACATCAAAAGAATGGTGGAACATGGTGCTATGAAGATCAAAAGCATCTTCAGCGGTAAAGACCACAACACTGTCAATCAATGCAGGACAGGAACAATCACTAGACACACACTCGATGGTAGCTGGATCATGTGGCAGAGCAGTTATTGGAAAGCTCTGACTGTGGTGATGCCAGTCAAAACTATCTATCTATAAGACCTTTTGAGTCATAGCCATTCCATAGGGTATAGACCCTGATACTCTTTCTCTTATCTAAATTTTTATTCTAGCAGTTTTCAATCCTTGTAAAGATCTTTTATCAAATCTCACCATTTGTCTCTGTTCTGTGCAAGCAACTCAATCTCATTAAGGGAGCCGACTCCTGCTGCTCTTGCCTGTCTCATCAATGTTCTTCTCAGTATCTCCCTGGGTCTTCCTCTTTTCCTCTTACCTGTTGTTTCCCACATGAGGGCTTGCTTTGCTATTTGGTTATTATCTCTTCTCATCACATGTCCAACATATGACCATCGTCTTTTCTTGATTACTGAAGATATTAGTGGTTGATTGGTGATTTCTCTAATTTCCTTGTTTGTTTTGAATTCGTTCCACTCTATACCAAGTATTTTCCTTAGACATTTATTTTCGAATGCGTTCAACTTTGTTTCGATATCTCTTGTTGTTTTCCAGCTTTCACGCGCATACATAAGGGTTGATAGTACATTTGATTTGAATAGTCTAAGTTTTGTGTTTGTGCTGATGAGTTTTGATTTCCATAACTTTTCAAGGCTTCTGAAAGACATTGCTGCTTTAGCTATTCTGATTCTAATTTCTTTACTTGTATCCCCTTCTCGATCAATATGACTTCCAAGATAGATAAAGTGATCGATCTCTTCCACTGGTTTGTTTTCCATGTATTTTTTGTCGTCTGTTGGAATTAAGCTTTTCATGACTTTAGTCTTTTCATGATTGATCTCAAGCCCAATTTTGCTGGCTATTGATGATAGTTCATTTGTGTTTTCCTGCATCATTTTTATCAGACTGCTGATGAGAACTATGTCATCAGTAAAGTCGAGGTCCTCCAAATGGTCTCCTTGTATCCATTCGATGCCTTTATTACCAGTGCAGCATTTCTTCATTATGAAGTCCATAACAACTCCAAATAACAAGGGCGATAAAATACATCCTTGTTTAACCCCAGTTTCTATTGGGAAACATTCGCTCAGTCCTTCCTCTGTTCGAACTGCACATGTGTAACCATCATACATGTCTTTAATAATATTTATGATTTTTGATGGTAAGCCATATTGCTTCAGAATTTTCAACAAAGAATCTCATATTCATAATTTATATTATGATCTGCTTAATTCGTGACATTTAATCTCTCATATTAACATTGAGAATGTATATTTGTTTATCTATCTATTGTCCTTTCTTTCGAGCCGAAGACGGCACATAGGGCAGAACCACAATCTTAAAAACAGAAACCGTGCGTGCCAAAATGTCACAAACTGCAGAGATTACTGCTTCCAAAATCTATGACTCTGTTTCCATAGCAATACTTTTACAATGACAGCTTGTCAAGCCATCAATCAACCTCCTTAGTCACCTCTTACGACATGCCTGGAAGGTCACAGTGTCACTATTCTTTACTCCCTCATAATGAGCCCCGGTAACGCATGGGAATATTTGTTTATACAGCCGTAAAATTTACTAATTTTTGTTAGTAAAGTGAAAAGTCATGCATTTTTTAGTGACTTCATTTTGTGAAAATTGTATGACAAGAAGTTTATGTTTTTGTGCGCGTGATGCCAGTTAAAGTGAAAGTCACTGGGCTATAGTGTGGAAGTTGCTATTTCAGCAAATTTACAAGATAAACTGAAACAGACTCAGCAATGCCTGTGGCATTATATAAACAACTGTTTTTATAGTGGCAATACTGGAAAAGTTAATGACTGGTGTAGGCTAGAAACACCTGACTCTTTGGCAGTGGAAGTACCTCATTTGCATCATTAAAGGGCTTCATTTGTGCCATCGTACCAAGCTTATTTCAGCTAAAAAGCATGCCCTGAACAGCCGTGAGAAATGAATTTAACACATAAAATATAAAATGTATATTGTGAATGGATATAAATGCAATATAAACAGAAAGCTTCTTATAATTTACTGTTATCCTGTTGAAATGAAATTTGTAATTCTGCTTCTCATTAACATTCATCCATTAGAGGATATCTATGAATTATGTTGTGTTTATGAAAACTTGTCATTCATTTACAGGTTGCTGACCAGCAGAGTTCTATGTTTGGCCATTGTTGCTTTGAAATCGGAGATGTTAAATGCACTATGGGAACGGGGACATTTTTGGATCTCAATACAGGCAACAAGCCACATGCATCTATAGCAGGTGTGCTTATCTATAGAGTCAAAATAGTGAACAATAATTAGAGGAACATTTTAAATAAAAATTGTTTTTTAATTTCACATTCTAGTAGACAAACAGAAAGCTGCAAGACGGGAAAACCAAGATGCAAAACACATGCCTTTAGCACCAGAAGAACATCAGACGACCATCTTTACCCCAACTGAATTAGATGTTGCCCTCAAAGGATTGAAGCTCAAAAGTTCACCTGGTAAAGATGAAATCTCCAACGAAATGCTCCTAAATCTGGGACAGAAAGCCAAGAGCCAGGTTCTAAGGATAATAAATGCTAGCTGGAAGAGAGGTCATGTGCCGGCAATGTAGAAAGAAGCTATTATGGTGCCCATCCTCAAGCGTGGAAAGGACCCACTAGACCCAAGTAGCTATAGACCAATTAGCCTACTGAGCTGCCTGAGTAAACTCATGGAAAGGCTGGTTAACAGAAGACTTATGTGGCATTTGGAGATAAAACAACAAATCGTACCACAAAAAAGTGGCTTCCGTCAGCACAGATCAACTGAAGACCTGGTCACCTACATTGCACAGGAAATAGAGGATGCCCTACAAGAAATGAAACACACACTGGCAGTGTGAGTCGACATGGAGAAGGCTTTTGATAGGGTTTGGCGAGAGGGTTCAAAGAACAAGTTTTTTAGACTTGGCATCCAGGGTCGTTTATTCAATTGGGTCTCTCAATACCTTCAGGATAGAACGGCCAGAGTACAAGTTCAAGGTCAACTAAGTAAGAAGATCTCTATCAAACAAGGTGTCCCACAAGGTGGAGTCTTGTCCCCAACACTCTTTTTAATTTTCATAAATAACATCGTAATGGACATCCCACCAAGAATACACTCAACAATATATGCAGATGATCTGGCGTTATGGGCTCGCGAGGAAAGTATGCCAGTGGCTGGACCCAGTATGCAAGATGTCCTAGGTGAACTTGAAAAATGGATGAGCACCTGGTTCTTTACTAATCAATGAAAAAAAAACTATGTATAAAATTTTCAGCCTTTCAAGAAACACACTCTCTGCAAACTTGAAGATAAAAGACCATACACTCCCTATTGACCAAAACCCGACATATCTTGGCGTCACCGTGAATCGCAGAATGACTTGGAAAAACCAGATAGACAGAGCAAGGAAAAAAGCCAGAAAACGAACTAATATTATGAAGAAATTGGCAGGGACGGACTGGGGGGCAGACAGCAATATTTTGAAAAGACTATACGTAGGAAGAGTCAGACCAGTTCTAGAGTATGAAGTCACAGCCTGGGCTATGGCTTCCAAATCACACCTTAGCAAAATTAACAGAACACAGAACCAAGCTGCCCGTATCATCACTGGTGCTATGAAATCTACACCTATCAAGACTCTAGAAACAGTAACAGGTTTACAACCCTTAGATGACAGACGGGTCACTAAATTATTGCAACAAGTGGAGAAATATAGAAGGCTCCTTAGCCACCCCATGCACCAAAAAATAACTGGTCCTGGAATTGTACGACTAAAGAGGAGCAACTTCGCTGCAATTGCCAATGAACTAACTACTGGAGACCCAGTACTTTCCCAAACAATATCGAAACCCTTGGGTCCATCTGATTTGTCTCCTCATGGAAAGCATAAAATTCAAGAACTTAAGGAAAATATAACAGGAATCATGAAAAAAGGCACCCAATCAGTCACAGAAAGAAAACACGTAGCAGAAAAACACATACATGATACCTACCCACAGGACTCTTGGTCCCACATATACACAGATGGCTCTGCTACAAATGCCACCAGAAATGGAGAGCGAGGTGTGTTCTTGACGCTGATAAAATAACCAGGACGAGATCACCAAGTCAATAGCTACTGGAAAATTCTCAAACAACTTTAAAGCAGAAACTGAGGCCATCAGAGATGCTGCAACACTGGCTATTCAACACAAAAATAACATGCACAATAAATTGGTGATTCTGACTGATGCACTGTCAGTACTATCAGCTCTAAAAAGCCCCAAGAACAATGAACTAGATGACTTGACAACAACCCTGGACCAACTATGCAATAACTTCCAGAGAGTAGTCATTCAGTGGATACCATCACACTGTAATATACACGGGAACGAACGCGCAGACAAATTAGCTAAAGAGGGAGGGAGATTACCACAAGAGAACCATCCGCTCAGTTATGAAGTCAAATCCATGCTCAAAGGTCAGTTCCATGAAACATGGAAACGAGAACACCCAAAGCATAATGAGAGGGACGGATACCACCAACTATCAAGGAGGGATCAAGTCATCATACTTCGCCTACGCACTGGCCACTATAGAATGAGAAATCACATGTTCACCAAATTCAAAATAGGTGCAACCAGCCTATGTCACTGTACACTGGACAATATGACTACAAAACATGTTCTACAGGATTGCCCCAGTACACAGACCTGAGAAGAGCAATGTGGTCCACGCCCACCTCCCTGGAAGAAAAACTATATGGGGCAATCGATTCGCTTAAACAGACAGCTGCCTTCATTAGAGAGTCTGGAATCCTACTCTAATTGAGTCTTGATCGTAGAGAGAGAGAGAGAGAGTAATGACTTATTGTTTTTTTTTTGGGTGGGGGAAGAGGGGGGGGGGGGTGTGTCTTATGAGTGATATTAAATGTGTGACATATAATTGTAAGAGATATCTGTTTATAATAATATAAATAAAAAAAATTGTTTCTTTGATATTTTACAATGTAATGTGTTCAATCGAGGACATCGAATTTTGGAAAAAATGGGCACAAGAGTCAGAGTGCATTACATCCTCTCTCGTCACAGAGAATGTAGACAACAAAACCCATTGGTTGTTCAGGCAGAAGTTCAGCCTTGGTTTTTTAGAACTCCTGATATGAGGGACACAGATATTTACAAAGATGGGTGTGTTATTCGGCACATATGGACGATCAATCTCAGCCTGGAAATCTGAATCTCTAATTTTGTAAACACACAGCTGTGTCACTCTTTTTTATATAGAACTCTATATCTCTATAAATTAATGTAACTAATGTTATAGAATTGTATATTATGCACATTATAGTAAATAACAGGTATAGATCTGTTTTCACCTCAATGGCTCTTTCTACTAAAGATCATCATCATTGAGTGCCGTCTCCGCAACGAAGGTTGGCTACCATGGAGCGCCATTTTGCTCTATCTCTTGCTTTGATGGTGCAGGTTGTCATCGGTTGATTTGTCCATCTTTTGATGTTACTCGTCCATGTTAATCTTGGTCTGCCTCTGCCTCTTTTACCTTGTATTTTCCCCTCCAGGATCACTTTCAGTAGGCTGTTGTGTCTTTTAACATGGCCTAAGAATCGCATTTGTCTTGTTCTAATTGTGTTTAGTAGTTCTCTTTTCATTTTTAGTTGTTTTAAGACTTCGTCGTTTGTTTTCTTTTCCTTCCATCCAATTCTACCTATTCTTCTATATATCCACATTTCAAAGGCTTCAATTCTCTGTTCTGTTTTCTTGTCTAATGTCCATGTTTCAGCACCATATAGGAATATTGAGAAGATGTAACATCTACTAAAGATAATAATTTAATATTAAAAATAATATTATAAAACTAATTGCAATCCATTTTTTGTTAATAGAAACAAGAAAAAGAGTTCTTGAATGTTATGTAGAGCCAATCTTAACATATGGATGTGAATCTTGGACAATAGGACAATGGACAAGAAAATCACTGGAGGCTGCAAATCAAATGTGGTTTCACAAAATAATGTTGACAATACCATGGGCAGCTAAGAAGAGTAATGAAATCATTCTGAAAGAGACCAAAGCAAAGAAAGAGCAAATTTTCAATATTAGGTAGAAATAGTCATCTTTTCTTTGCCATGTAATGAGAAAGGAACAGCTGGAATATATTGTGACAACTGGGAAAGTTGAGCGACGAAGAGATAGATGGAAGCAAAGAGGAAAGTTTAAACAGCTTAAGAGAATGGCTTGGAAGAAAGTTAACAACTGATATGATAAAAAAAACTGTCGAGATCAAAAGTTGGGAAGAGACATGGTCACTTACGCCAGCAGGCACAGTACTTGATGATGATAAATGACAGCACAACAAATTTATGTCCACTTAACATCCTTTAAGAGCAGACAATGAAGAGCACTTGTTGGGCTAACTCAGCAGAAGAAGAAGTATTTTACAACTATTATTGAACTTTTGTGTAATAATACGGAACATATCAACAGGCCAAACAACACTTGTAAAGAATACAACATGTAGATCAACATTAACAAAACCTAAGAAATGGCAATAGCAAGAAAGAAATAAAAACTAAACATCATAATAGATAATGCGACTCTGAAACAAGTAGACAATTTTAAATATCTGGGTAGAATGTTAACACAAGACAATAACCAAGAGACAGAGATAGATATAAGGTATAACAAAGCATGCCAAGTTATAGGCCAAGTATTAACACTATTGAAAAACAAAGCAATAATTACGGAAGCAAAAAGGGCAATATACAAATCAATTTTTCTACCAACTCTGTGCTATCAGTGCCAGAATTGGATGCTGGGCTCTAGAACAATAAGAAAGATAATGACCACTGAAATGAAATGTGTCAGAAGAATGATAGGAAACAGCTTAAGAGACAGAGTAAGAAACACCGACCTGAGGAAGAAACTCGAAATTGAACCAGCCATCGAATACATCAAGAAACAACAGATAAATTGGTTCGGCCACATAACAAGACAAAAAGAACTAACAATGGCTCAAAGAGCCATAAACAAATGCTACGAAAACGCCAGTTTAAGAGGAAGTCTGAGAAAGAGATGGATAAAGGGAATACTAGAGTCACGAGTCACTAGGAGGTATAACACCAGAAGAGGCCAACAGAAGAGCAAAGAATCGCAGATTGTTGGTTATTTGGTTATGGAAGCCTGTGCCAGCGTAATCATCTGAATCTAACCTCCCAAACAAAGAAAGGTAACTGTAGTCCCCATCGTAGCAGTCTCAGCACATGCCAAAAGACATACGGCGAAACCGCGCAGAAAGTGAACACAATCGATTGTTCCCTGTCATACAATATCATCATTCAGCGTAAACAATTAGAATACCGAAATGTTAGGCCATCTCTATTGACTCCAATTTCGAACATATAGACACACAATTAGTCGTCAGATTATTCTTGTCGCACATCAAACAACAGACGGTAAGATTAGCATACAGCCGGTCTAAGGATGTATGATGAGCCATTACGATGACGTAGCACACACCAATGTCATACACACAATTTCGCTCCCTTTAGATTTCTGATTAGTATAGTGAAAGCAGCATACAACGAACAAAACATGATGCAAATTCCCTAAAGAGATAAAACTGCAGCTGATGAAGCATTTCACAGTAATTAGTAACATGTAAATTACTTGCATCAAGGAATTAAAACAACTGTCATGAACAGCAACAATGTGACGTAAAGCGCAGAACAAGCCTAGACATTGGAAGGTCGCATTCACAACACATGATTTGTCAAAAAGGGACTGTTGCCGGCGTACGACTTTGCTTTAGCGGTGCAGATGTAATAAGTTGATCATCATTTTTACTTTAACGCAGAAAAGTGCAACGGAGAACCGAAATTAATTAGATCCCGAATGCACTTTCTGCAGCGATCAAGAGAACGTGACCTAGATCCACCATCTTTACAACGGAAGTCAATCGCAGGTTATATCTCCCCTCGACGCCAACAACAATGGAGGAAAGATAGAAGAAGAAGTGTAATAATTTCTCTTTAATTCTATTGATTCATACATTTGTTTCAGGCCTTTATCCAATTATTGGCTGGAAAATAGCAGATGAGCTTGTGTTTTTAGCCGAGGGACAAAATGCAGATACAGGGATTGTTCTAGAATGGGCAAAATCTTTAGGTAAATCATGTATCCTTGGCTAATATTTGCTATATTAATACCATCGTTCTAATCTAATATTTGTTATTTTAATACCATCGTTCTTGTCTAATATTTGTTATTGTAATACCATTGTTCTTGTCTAATATTTGTTATTGTAATACCATCGTTCTTGTCTAATATTTGTTATTTTAATACCATCATTCTAATCTAATATTTGTTATTTTAATACCATCATTCTAATCTAATATTTGTTATTGTAATACCATCGTTCTAATCTAATATTTGTTATTTTAATACCATCGTTCTAATATTTGTTATTTTAATACCATCGTTCTTGTCTAATATTTGTTATTTTAATACCATCGTTCTTGTCTAATATTTGTTATTGTAATACCATCGTTCTAATCTAATATTTGTTATTTTAATACCATCGTTCTAATCTAATATTTGTTATTTTAATACTATCGTTCTTGTCTAATATTTGTTATTTTAATACCATCGTTCTTGTCTAATATTTGTTATTGTAATACCATCGTTCTTGTCTAATATTTGTTATTTTAATACCATCGTTCTTGTCTAATATTTGTTATTGTAATACCATCGTTCTAATCTAATATTTGTTATTGTAATACCATCGTTCTTGTCTAATATTTGTTATTGTAATACCATCGTTCTTGTCTAATATTTGTTATTGTAATACCATCATTCTTGTCTAATATTTGTTATTGTAATACCATCGTTCTAATCTAATATTTGTTATTTTAATACCATCGTTCTTGTCTAATATTTGTTATTTTAATACCATCATTCTAATCTAATATTTTTTATGCTAATACCATCGTTCTAATCTAATATTTGTTATTTTAATACCATCGTTCTTGTCTAATATTTGTTATTTTAATACCATCGTTCTTGTCTAATATTTGTTATTGTAATACCATCGTTCTTGTCTAATATTTGTTATTTTAATACCATCGTTCTTGTCTAATATTTGTTATTGTAATACCATCGTTCTAATCTAATATTTGTTATTGTAATACCATCGTTCTTGTCTAATATTTGTTATTTTAATACCATCATTCTAATCTAATATTTTTTATGCTAATACCATCGTTCTTGTCTAATATTTGTTATTTTAATACCATCGTTCTTGTCTAATATTTGTTATTTTAATACCATCGTTCTTGTCTAATATTTGTTATTGTAATACCATCGTTCTTGTCTAATATTTGTTATTTTAATACCATCGTTCTTGTCTATGTTTGTTATTGTAATACCATCGTTCTAATCTAATATTTGTTATTGTAATACCATCGTTCTTGTCTAATATTTGTTATTGTAATACCATCGTTCTTGTCTAATATTTGTTATTGTAATACCATCGTTCTTGTCTAATATTTGTTATTGTAATACCATCGTTCTAATCTAATATTTGTTATTGTAATACCATCGTTCTTGTCTAATATTTGTTATTTTAATACCATCATTCTAATCTAATATTTTTTATGCTAATACCATCGTTCTAATCTAATATTTGTTATTTTAATACCATCGTTCTTGTCTAATATTTGTTATTTTAATACCATCGTTCTTGTCTAATATTTGTTATTGTAATACCATCGTTCTTGTCTAATATTTGTTATTTTAATACCATCGTTCTTGTCTAATATTTGTTATTGTAATACCATCGTTCTAATCTAATATTTGTTATTGTAATACCATCATTCTAATCTAATATTTTTTATGCTAATACCATCGTTCTAATCTAATATTTGTTATTTTAATACCATCGTTCTTGTCTAATATTTGTTATTGTAATACCATCGTTCTAATCTAATATTTGTTATTGTAATACCATCGTTCTTGTCTAATATTTGTTATTTTAATACCATCATTCTAATCTAATATTTTTTATGCTAATACCATCGTTCTTGTCTAATATTTGTTATTTTAATACCATCGTTCTTGTCTAATATTTGTTATTGTAATACCATCGTTCTTGTCTAATATTTGTTATTGTAATACCATCATTCTTGTCTAATATTTGTTATTGTAATACCATCGTTCTAATCTAATATTTGTTATTTTAATACCATCGTTCTTGTCTAATATTTGTTATTTTAATACCATCGTTCTTGTCTAATATTTGTTATTTTAATACCATCATTCTAATCTAATATTTTTTATGCTAATACCATCCTTCTTGGCTAATATTTGCCATGTTAATCATTCTTGGTTGCATGTTTGTTAATCCAGGCATTCTTGGCTAATATTTGCCATGTTAATCATTCTTGGTTGCATGTTTGTTAATCCAGGCATTCTTGGCTAATATTTGCCATGTTAATCATTCTTAGTTGCATGTTTGTTTATTAATCCAGGCATTCTTGGCTAATATTTGCCATGTTAATCATTTTTGGTTGCATGTTTGTTAATCCAGACATTCTTGGCTAATATTTGCCATGTTAATCATTCTTGGTTGAGTGTTTGTTAATCAAGGCATTCTTGGCTAATATTTACCATGTTAATCATTCTTGGTTGCATGTTTGTTAATCCAGGCATTCTTGTTATTTTAATACCCCCCTTCTTGGCTAATTGTTTTATTAATTCAGTTATTCACAGGGGTCTGGGTGGTTTAAAGATACGATGACGGCCTCAGGAGAAGAAGGTTTTGGGTTTTAATCCCACCAAAGACAGTGGGAATTTTTCAAAAATTGAATCTGCAGTTTCTTTATGGCTTTATCCTCCCCTGGCCTCAGGGTAGTGAGGTCCAATGTCTAGCCCTCTCAGATAACAGAAAAAAAGAAAAGAAAAGAACAGGAAGTACATTGTGCATTCAGTACATGTTAAAGAATCCTGGCAGTTAGAAATCAAAACAAATGGACCAAAAATGACCGTAGCCAGGCAAAATTAATAAGGAAAAATGTACCCACAATTATTTATTTATAAATTGTTGTTATGTTAATTAAGTCATTCTTGGCTGCATATTTTTTATGTTAATCAAACATTCTTGGCTACATATTTTTTATGTTAATTCAATCATTCTTGGCTGCATATTTTTTATGTTAATCAAACATTCTTGGCTGCATATTTTTTATGTTAATTCAGACATTCTTGGCTGCATATTTTTTATGTTAATTCAATCATTCTTGGCTGCATATTTTTTCTGTTAATTCAGACATCCTTGGCTGCATATTTTTTATGTTAATTCAATCATTCTTGGCTGCATATTTTTTATGTTAATTCAGACATTCTTGGCTGCATATTTTTTATGTTAATCAAACATTCTTGGCTGCATATTTTTTATGTTAATTCAATCATTCTTGGCTGCATATTTTTTATGTTAATTCAATCATTCTTGGCTGCATATTTTTATGTTAATTCAGACATTCTTGGCTGCATATTTTTTATGTTAATTCAGACATTCTTGGCTGCATATTTTTTATGTTAATCAAACATTCTTGGCTGCATATTTTTTATGTTAATTCAGACATTCTTGGCTGCATATTTTTTATCTTAATTCAATCATTCTTGGCTGCATATTTTTTATGTTAATTCAATCATTCTTGGCTGCATATTTTTTATGTTAATTCAATCATTCTTGGCTGCATATTTTTTATGTTAATCAAACATTCTTGGCTGCATATTTTTTATGTTAATTCAGTCATTCTTGGCTGCATATTTTTTATGTTAATTCAATCATTCTTGGCTGCATATTTTTTATGTTAATCAAACATTCTTGGCTGCATATTTTTTATGTTAATTCAGACATTCTTGGCTGCGTATTTTTTATGTTAATTCAGTCATTCTTGGCTGCATATTTTTAATGTTAATTCAGTCATTCTTGGCTGCATATTTTTTATGTTAATTCAGTCATTCTTGGCTGCATATTTTTTATGTTAATTCAGTCATTCTTGGCTGCATATTTTTTATGTTAATCAAACATTCTTTGGATGATTTTTTTGTTTGTTGATTCAAACATTTTGCTATTTATTATTTTAATTCAGGCATTCTTGGCCATAACTTGGTTTGTTTCACTGTCCTTCAGTAATATTTTTCATCAGTCTGGCTGTACCGGGGCCATTTTTTATTTAACTGTGAATAATTATTGTCGTTGTTTTTTTTCCTCTCTCTTTTAGCCATAAACATTTTTGTTTATCTTTAATCATTTGGAATATTTGATCGTTTAAACAAGTGTTTATTTTTATTATTTATTCAGATCTCTTAGATGATCCAGCAGACAGTGCCAATTTAGCGGAATCAGTTCCAGGTAAAACAAATTTCTTGTATTTATTTTAACATCTTGTTACATTGAATTCACAATGTCCTTTATAAATTATTCTGTGGTTCTGTTACCATATATTTGTTAATTTTATGTTTTGGTTCTATAAAGTTCATATACAGAGAACTGCAGTCTTTAAAGAAAACAATAATAGGCTCTTTAGTGCAAATGAGAAAAAAGACAAAAATGTTCTCATCTTTTGTTAACAGGATATGGTATTATCAGAGATTGCCAAACTGCACATCTTCTGTGAAAAAAATGTGGCCATTTATATGCTTCCTGTCAGATGACTAAGGGTTATAGAACAAATATGCAGAAAAAAAAAGTTAAAAGTTGAAAGAAAGAAATTTTTAATGCAAATGACATGACATACTCTCATGAAACTGTTAAACGTTATAAAAGTATGTGCACTTCACTGAAGCTCACAAAGAAAGTAAAAAAAAAGCAGTAGAATAAAATGTAAAGAATAGCCAGTTGTCAAGCCACACAGGACTATCATATCTCATGATCGGAGATTAAGTCAACCCAAATAGAAATTGGTGAAGAGTTCTGTTTTACAAGAAAAAAAAATGTTTTGTGACCTACATGTCTTTAGTGTCTTAGATTTCATAACGAGAAATTAAAAACTTGTGAAATCAAGATTATGAAAGAGTGTGAACATAAGAAAAGCAATCAGTCTTTGAACTGACTAACCAGAGGCAAGGAGGTTAACAGCAGCTGTGCTGCCAGTGACTTATAGCTGATAGCTTGCGCCAGGATCGGTGAACCAGAACCATCCACACCCTATTCAACCTCTTCACTGTGCCTCCGGAAACAGACTAATAAGTCAAGTCTGGCTAAGTGAGTAGGAATTGATGTGGGAAAGCAAACCCAGTACTCAAAAAATGCAGTGGTAAAGTCAGATGTGTTGGGTCAGAAAACCAGCAAATATCACAGTTCTACTGCAAACCTCAACAATACGCATCTATGCCCACTTAATGCCCTTTTAAGGGCGGATGATGAAGAGATCAATCAGTTCCTTTAGTAGCCATCGGGTGGCCACCAGAAAGAAACAAAGAACTGACTAACCAAGTTACATGTATTTAAAACCTACAAAATATGTCACACTATATTATATCTTATATACAAAATATGTCACACTATATTATATCTTATGTACAAAATATGTCACACTATATTATATCTTATATACAAAATAGGTCACACTATATTATATCTTATATACAAAATATGTCACATTATATTATATACATTATATACAAAATACAAGTGACAAAAGTAACAAATAAAAGTGACAAGCTGGAGAAAATACAGAATGAAGCTATGCGCATTATCTTAGGGTATACGAGAGACACTCCCTGTGTAGCAATGAGGTATCTTCTCGACTTTCCAACCATGGATGACAGGATCAAGATCTGGAGGGCACGAGCATACCTGCAGATTAGTGCACATAAAGAGCATCCATTGCATCATGAGCTCAAAACAGAGAAGGGTGTCAGGTTAAAAAGAGGCAAATCATGGGTGGGCCGAGCAGAAGATGTCATCATACAGGTCTGTGGGCTTACCAACATCAATGCTGGTGAGGAGTGGATACCGGTGCCTATGTCATTCAAGGGACATTCTCATGTATTTATTGTCACACTCAACAGGAAATGTAGGGAACAGAACTCAGTTGTGGTCAATGGTCTCATCTGGGATAACACCGATGAGAAAAACGCAGTCATCTATACAGACGGATCTGTAATACAACACCAAAGTAGTGCATGGACATTTACAGCATGCTCTGCAGGCAGAATAGTTAAGGAAGACAGTGGTGCATATGTTATGACCACGAGTATGACGATGGAGGTGATGGCAGTGACCAAGGCATTCATCTGGTTAGTCACAAGACTACACCCACGCTGTATACTGAGTGATTCGATGAGCATGATCATGATATGAAAAGTGGAGGCGGGATCTGTACGTAGGCAATGGGTAAAGTCATTGCAGAAGTCAAAAATACGTAAGGTCACCTTTGTCTACATCCCAGGACATGCTGGAGTACGGGGAAATGAAAGGATGGACAGGTTGGCTAGCTGTGCTATTGTTGAGGATGGTCAACCAATTGATTGGGCAGACATCATTAATGCCCTCCGGGAAGTTGGAAGGGCACAAGACTTCGATAACCATGAGTCCACGTCACTCCTTCAGATGAAAGGGATGGAAGTTAAGATGGGCACAGCCAGAAACAAGAAACTTAGTGGGTGTGTAAGAAGACTAATCAACCAACACAGAACTGGAGTCGTCAGTCGCTGGACGCTTCGAGACTAGCTGACTAGGGATCTGAGTACCTATGAACATGTTCTGAGTGCAATGATGATGACCCGCTAATATCTCAATACAAAATACATCACACTATATTATATTTTATATACAAAATGTGTCACACTGTATTGTATTTTATACAAAATATGTCACACTATTTTATATACAAAATATGTCAAACTATATTATATTTTATATACAAAATATGTCAAACTATTTTATATACAAAATATGTCACACTATATTATATTTGATATACAAAATATGTCATACTATAATAAGCCATTTATTCAAGTCACTAATTCTGTAGCACTTTTCTTTACCAGATTCTGGAGGAGTGTTTTTTGTCCCAGCTTTCAGTGGCTTGCAAGCTCCTTTCAATGATGACAGAGCAGTGACCTCCTTGTTTGGCTTGACCCCCAGCACCACAAAAGCTCACATTGTGAGGGCCATGCTTGAGTCCCTTGCCTTCCGCTTCAAGTCCCTTTATGAGACAGTTCTCACTGAAACCAAGATTCCACTGTCGCATATAAGGTATGCCTTACATTTTCTTTGAATATGGTTGGTTGTGTTCACCCGATGACTAAAGTATTCTAAAGTATCATAGTAGACTACAATATTCCTCTTCATCATCTGCCCTTACAAGGACGTAGTGGACGTGTCTGTGTTGTGTTGCGGTTTGCAGTATAACTGTTATATTTGCGCCTTTTGGCCCAACACATCCAACTTCAGCACGACATTTTAGAGTACCGGGTTGTCTTCCCTCTTTGATCCCTGCACGCTTGACCAGACTAGACAGGTTAGTCTGTTACTGGAGGCAACATGGAGAGGTGGAGTAGGGTCTGGATGGTTTTGGTTCACTGATCCTGGCACAAGCCATCAGCTATGGGTTGCTGACAACTTCCAGCTCTGGTGCTGGTAGACGCGCGTTTGCCTCCTTCTTTGAATATTAAATAAAGTGAAAAAGATTTATTGTAGCGGGACAGTCTTCTTCTTCTACCTTTCAGCTCCCTGTGGAGCATAGGTCTTCAACAAACACTTTCCAAGTCGATCTGTTTCTTGCCATTCTTTTAAGATCATTCCATGTCTTCCCCATCATCTTCATCTCTGCTTCTGTCTGCCTTGTCCAAGAATTTCTTGGTCTTCCTCTTTGCCTTTTCCCCTGGGGATTCCAAAAAAGGGCCTGTTGTGTAATACTCTCAGTTGGCTTCTCGTAGTGTGTGTCCTATCCAGCGCCATCATCTTCGTTGTATCTCCTTATCCACTGGTATTTGACTGGTACATTTCCATAATTCTATATTAGTGATTTTGTCCTGCCATTTCCATCCTTTTATTCTGCGTAAGCGTCCATTAATGAAAGTCTGTATCTTCATGATTGTATATAGAGATAGATTTACATAGCGGGACGGTACCCAAATGAAAAGATCACCACTTGACCCTGCTGTGTTGTCACCTTCCAAGTCTTGAGTGAGTTAGCCATCTAACCATGAAAGTCCATTCAAACTTGATGAGCTGTCGTATGCAGTCCACCAACTATTATCGTAGTGGTGTATGCTTACTGGAGCTTGACTACATTTCTGGCCTCTTAGATCTAGTAATAACATGAGAGGGATATCAATACATGCATTTAATAACATCATATAGTGTAGACAATTACAGTATTCTTCATTCTTGATCCTTCCTGTGCTGTTGGACATCGCATAGGGCTTGTTGTCTTTTTTGCCACCCATTCTGGGCAAGATGTTTGATTTTATCTAATGAGTCTATGCCTGCCAACTTTGCTTCTCTTATAAGTGTTCTTTTTAGTGTCTCTTTAGGTATTCCTCTTTTTCTGTTTCTTGATGTTTCTCACACAAAAGCCTGTTTTGGAATCCTCTTGTTGTCTCTTCTTAGCATATGTCCATCTTCTTTCCTTAATTGTAGATGAGATTGTTGGTTTGCATGGCCATGAAATATTCTAAGTTTGGTTTTCTTGCATAGTATTTTTGATCTCCATATTTTGTCCAGGTTTTTAAAATGTGTTGCTGCTTTTGCTATCCTGCTTCTGATCTCTTTCTTTGTTTCACCTTCTTGATCTATATTCCCAAGATATCCTATATATCCAAGATATATATATTGGTCTACTCTTTCCAATGCCTGATTATTGTATATATATATATATATATATTGTCCTCTGTGGTATTGTTATTTTTCATTATTTTTGTTTTATCCCTGTTGATTTCAAGACCAATTTTTTTCTACCATAAATGATAAGGTATCTGTGATATTTTACATTGTGTTGATATTGTCACTTAGGAGCACTATATCATCTGCAAAATCTAGATCTTCCAAGTAATTCTTGTCATACCATTTAATGCCATTATTGCCTTTGCAACATTTACTCATTATGTAATCATTGCTAATTTCAAATAGCAATGGTGATAGTATACATCCCTGTTTGACTCCTGTTTCAATTCTAAACCAATCACTCATTCCCTCCTCTGTGTGAACTGCCCAAGTATAGCCGTCATATATGTCTTTTATAATGCTGGTCATTTTGGTTGTATGTTTCCAGATATTCCACAAGGACAATCTATGTATGCTGTCAAATGCTTGTTTTTTTTAAATCAATGATATTGCAGATTAATGGTTGTTGTTTTTCTCTATGTTCTTCTAGTATTATCCTTAGAGTGAATATTTGGTCAAGACAATGTTACACATTTATAATTTATGTTACTTCACAGCCATTCAGGCAGACATCTTTATAGCTGCAAGGTCTGTTCACAGTCTATCACTACTATCTCATGGATACTATTCACATCACATTCTATCAATTGCTGTCTCATGGATACTGTTCACATCACAATCTATGAACTATTATCTCATGGATATTGTTCACATCACAATCTATGAACTATTATCTCATGGATATTGTTCACATACAATCTATGAACTATTATCTCATGGATACTGTTCACATACAATCTATGAACTATTATCTCATGGATACTGTTCACATCACAATCTATGAACTATTATCTCATGGATACTGTTCACATACAATCTATGAACTATTATCTCATGGATACTTTTCACATCACAATTTATGAACTATTATCTCATGGATACTTTTCACATACAATATATGAACTATTATCTCATGGATACTTTTCACATACAATATATGAACTATTATCTCATGGATACTGTTCACATACAATCTATGAACTATTATCTCATGGATACTGTTCACATCACAATCTATGAACTATTATCTCATGGATACTGTTCACATACAATCTATGAACTTTTATCTCATGGACACTGTTCACATACAATCTATGAACTATTATCTCATGGATACTGTTCACATCACAACCTATGAACTTTTATCTCATGGATACTGTTCACATACAATCTATGAACTATTATCCCATGGATACTTTTCACATCACAATCTATGAACTATTATCTCATGGATACTTTTCACATACAATCTATGAACTATTATCTCATGGATACTGTTCACATACAGTCTATGAACTATTATCTCATGGATACTGTTCACATCACAATCTATGAACTATTATCTCATGGATACTGTTCACATACAATCTATGAACTATTATCTCATGGATACTGTTCACAATACAATCTAGAAAATACTGTCTCGTTAATACTTATTACAAGGCTTGTTCTGCTCTAAGACATTTCACCTTCAGCCTACACAAGTTCTAAGGGAGCCGCAATAGCTCAGTGGTTAGTGAACTGGACTACAAAGGACAAGGGGTAGGGTTTGATCCCAACCGTTGGCTTCCAGTTCACCCAGTCTTTGATGGGTACTGCATTTTTTTCTGGGAAAGTAAAGCGGCACGGGTATAATACCGACCACATTACCCCAAAAATCATGTGCCGAAGGTCTGTAAAATGTATGGTCACTAATATCATAAAGAAATTAGAATCAGAATGGCTAAAGCAGCAATGTCTTTCAGAAGCCTTGAAAAGTTGTGGAAATCAAAACTAATCAGCACAAACACAAAACTTAGGCTATTCAAATCAAATGTACTATCAACCCTTACGTATGCATGTGAAAGCTGGAAAACAACAAGAGATATAGAAACAAAGTTGAACGCATTCGAAAATAAATGTCTAAGGAAAATACTTGGTATAGCGTGGAACGAATTCAAAACAAACGAGGAAATTAGAGAAATCGCCAATCAACCACTAATATCTTCAGTAATAAAGAAAAGACGATGGTCATATGTTGGACATGTGATGAGAAGAGATAATAACCGAATAGCAAAGCAAGCCCTCATATGGGAAACAACAGGTAAGAGGAAAAGAGGAAGACCCAGGGAGACACTGAAAAGAACATTGATGAGAGAGGCAAGAGCAGCAGGATTCGGCTCCCTCAATGAGATAGAGCTGCTTGCACAGAACAGAGACAGATGGCGAGATTTGATAAAATATCTTTAAAAGAAAACTGCTAGAACAAAAATTCAGATAGGAGAAGGTGTATCCTGGTCTACGCCCTATGGGCCGGCTTCGGCTCAAAAGGTCAATAGATAGATAGAATACCATATTCCCTATACACCACTTGGCATGACGGGGGTACTTTAATTTTTTGTTTTCTACATAAGTTCTAAGCATATTTCAATACATCTACTTCTGTGTCAAAAACCTCTTGACTTAATCTTAACTGCAGAGCCTGCTGGAAACATGATAACAGCTCTGCTCTCTACAGTCATCCTCTCAAATCTCTTCTTGACAGCTTCTGTAACCTCTACAATAAACCATCTAATGCCCTATTATCCTAGTCTTTGTCATTGTAAGTTACCAGTCAACCCTCAAGATTCACGTTTTTCACCTTACCTTCCTGAACTCATACTCACATTTTCTGTCTCACCTCAGAGAGACCACTCCAAGAATACTTCTACCTATAATCTCCCCTTTTTTTCATGTAATATAACTCTCCTTATTTCCTTACTTGTTAACATAAATACATAACTGTAAACTTCTATGTCAGCTGTACATAATAAAATCTGTTATGAATTCATCATCTTTGAGTGCCGTCTCCACATCAAAGGTTGGCTACCATGGAGCATCAGCGTTGTCTCTTGCTTTGATGGTGCAGGTTGTCATATGCTGACTTGTCCATATTTTGATGTTACTCATCTTCTATATATATATATATCCACATTCCAAAGGTCTCAATTTTCTATTCTCTTTTCTTGTCTAATGTCCATGTTTCTGCACCATACAGGAATGCTGAGAAGATGTAACATTTTGCTATTCTTAGTTTTAGCCCTGGTATTATTTTTTTTTATGATAGTGTATTTTTCATGGCATTAAAATTACTTTTTGCCATTCCTGGGTATGAAACAGTGGTTTTAGCCACAAAGCCACGGCACCTCTGTTGGGTTGACGTATTTAATTAGTTCCTCTTGGGTTTAAGATGACATATAGAGCAGAAATTAAGAAAAAAATCTCACTATGTCTGATGTTTGTCCTGCGAAATGGCAGGACAAAATCACTAACATAGAATTATGGAAATGTACCAGTCAAACACCAGTGGATAAAGAGATACAACAAAGACGATGGCGCTGGATAGGACACACACTACGGAAGCCAACTGAGAGTATTACACAATAGGCCCTTTTTTGGAATCCCCAGGGGAAAAGACAAAGAGGATGACCAAGGAATTCTTGGAGAAGACAGATAGAAGCAGAGATGAAGATGATGGGGAAGACATGGAATGATCTTAAAAGAATGGCAAAAAGCAGAAAGACTTGGAAAGTGTTTGTTGAAGACCTATGCTCCACTGGGAGCTAAAAAGGTAGAAGAAGAAGATGTCTGATGTTTCCTCACTGTTATTCTTCCAATGTTATAAGACTGTGCACGTGACACACAGTATGTCTTGCCAAAATCCCTGGTGGGTGGGCCCGTCAATATCACGAAGGTAGTCTATGTTAGCTGACCTTACCTCTCTAATCAGTATTCATCTTAGTGTGTCTGAGGTAAGTTTCTTTTTCTTTTGTCTGCTGTTTCTCATTGAGAACTCCTTGTTACCTCTTCTCTTTACCTGGCTGACATATATCTACCTTCTTTTCTTGATTATAGTTGGGATTGTTGGTTGCATAGCCATTATATTTGGGATTGTTGGTTGCATAGCCATTATAGTTGGGATTGTTGGTTGCATAGCCATTATAGTTGGGATTGTTGGTTGCATAGCCATTATAGTTGGGATTGTTGGTTGCATAGCCATTTCTCTTATTTCAAAAATAAGAGTTCCAATTGAATAATTGTACTTAAATTAATCCACAGAGTTGATGGTGGTGTAGCAAGCAATGATTTTGTTGTCCAGATGATGAGTGATATTGTTGACCAAGTCATTGAACGAAGTCAACACAGTGACATGTCCTGTTTAGGTGCCGCTTTCCTCGCAGGACTAGCCAAGGGTGAGATTATAATAATCATTGAACCACATCTTCTTTTATGCAGTTAGCATGTTGTACTCATGGATACAACCAACAATGAATTTAAAGTATATATTTTGTAATTGTAGTCGTTTCTAAACAGAAATCTGTAATTAAATAAATGAAATATTATACTGGAGATAAGCACATATATAAAATATAACAAATATTAAAAACTGTGAGGGGCAACATTTATAGATGCAGAAAACAAAGAAAACAAACATAAAATGGTATTGAGCAGCTAAATTAACAGACAAGACTAATGACAACATTTTGGCAAATGCTTTCATTGGTTATAACCAACAAACTAAACACATTAAACACACAATTCCCAGAGTAAGAATGTACAACAACTATCTATCTATTGTCCTTTCGAGCCGAAGACGGCACATAGGGCAGAACCACAATCTTAAAAACAGAAACCTTGCGTGCCAAAGTGTCACATATTGCAGAGATCACTGCTTCCAAAATCTATGGCTCTGTTTCCATAACAATACTTTTTACAATGACAGCTTGTCAAGCCATCGATCAACCTCCTTAGTCGCCTCTTATGACATGCTTGGAAGGTCACAGTGTCACTATTCTTTACTCCCTCATAATGATGAAATGGCGGAAAAGATAGTGGCCAGGATTTTTGTAGTCTGGTTAAAAGATAAATAGACAATAGGACAGGCAGATTTTAATTTAATATCTGTCCTGCAATCTGCTTTCGAAAAAGTTCTCCCTATTACCCCCACTGCCCGTCCTTGTAACAGAATTGTTCTGTCTTACCCATCACCCTCACAATCTGGCTGCACTCTGGATCTTGAAATGACACTTACCTATCCTCCACTCTGACCCTACTATTTGCCTTCTATTCTCTCACCCACCATTGGTGGCTTTCAAATGCAATAGGAACGTATTTTGGTTAGGAGCTGCCTCCGTAACCCTGGCCAGAACATGCTGGGTATGACCCACTGCAACAGATCATGCAGTATATGTTTTGTCATACTACAGACTCCCGAATGGCCTTTTTGATATCCAGGAAGGCTTTATGTGTATTTCCGGGAATCAGATATAGAATATACACCATCATCTGCCAACGTTGTCTCAAAATATATATTGACCAAACAGGCCAATCAATGCTTGGTGGACAGAATGTGTGAACACCTATATAACATCAAACATAATTCTGGCACTCCTGTCTCCTCCCATTTCAGATTGCCAGGACTAATACCTCTGATGACTTCCATGTTACTGGCATCATCTCTTGTTCCTCTGATGGTTCCCGTGTTACTGACATCATCTCTTGTTCCTCTGATGACTTCCATGTTACTGGCATCATCTCTTGTTCCTCTGATGGTTCCCGTGTTACTGACATCATCTCTTGTTCCTCTGATAACTTCCATGTTACTGGCATCATCTCTTGTTCCTCTGATGGTTCCCGTGTTACTGACATCATCTCTTGTTCCTCTGATAACTTCCATGTTACTGGCATCATCTCTTGTTCCTCTGATGGTTCCCGTGTTACTGACATCATCTCTTGTTCCTCTGATGACTTCCATGTTACTGGCATCATCTCTTGTTCCTCTGATAACTTCCATGTTACTGGCATCATCTCTTGTTCCTCTGATAACTTCCATGTTACTGGCATCATCTCTTGTTCCTCTGATAACTTCCATGTTACTGGCATCATCTCTTGTTCCTCTGATAACTTCCATGTTACTGGCATCATCTCTTGTTCCTCTGATAACTTCCATGTTACTGGCATCATCTCTTGTTCCTCTGATAACTTCCATGTTACTGGCATCATCTCTTGTTCCTCTGATAACTTCCATGTTACTGGCATCATCTCTTGTTCCTCTGATAACTTCCATGTTACTGGCATCATCTCTTGTTCCTCTGATAACTTCCATGTTACTGGCATCATCTCTTGTTCCTCTGATGACTTCCATGTTACTGGCATCATCTCTTGTTCCTCTGATGGTTCCCGTGTTACTGACATCATCTCTTGTTCCTCTGATGACTTCCATGTTACTGGCATCATCTCTTGTACCTCTGATGACTTCTGTGTTACTGGCATCATCTCTTGTACCTCTGATGACTTCCGTGTTACTGGCATCATCTCTTGTTCCTCTGATGACTTCCGTGTTTCTGCCTGGCATCATCTCTTGTTCCTCTGATGACTTCTGCGTTACTGGCATCATCTCTTGTTCCTCTGATGCCCATAGCCAGTTCACATTGGAGAACCGACTCATAGCCTGCTTTAGTACTCTCCAACCAAGAGGATTAAACTCTTTTCACTCTTTTCTTTAATCTCTGGTTTCCTCTCCATGTCTTTCTTGCATCCTCACCCTATTCCTCATACATTATCTTTATTCTCTTGCTTTTCTTACCCTTGCTACTCCTATTCTCTCTTTCTTTTACTCTTCATCCCATTTTCTTTGTACCCAATAGGACACCTCCTTTCATTTTTCCAATTTTTATTTGGTTCCTTTGGTCTAATTAAATCCTACCTGCCCTATTGTCTAATAATCTTGTAGCCAGAGTCTATGGAAATCCTGGCTAGTCTTTTCCACCATTTTTTAGAGCTGTGTAGTTGTTGTGCATTCTTACTCAGAATTTTGTGTTTAATGTGTATAGTTTGTTGGTTATATCTGTTGAAGGCTTTTGCCAACATGTAGTTTGTCTTGTCGTTCTGTTAGATTAGCTGCACAATACCATTTTATGTTTATTTTCTTTCCTTTTCTTATAAATATCATACTATTAATCACAAAGCCTGTTTATCTAAATTGATTAAAATAATTCTCTAATTCTCATCTTCTTTTTTCTTCTTCTATCCTTCCTCTGTTGCCATTGGTGTCGAGGGGAGAAACAATCTGCGATTCTTTGCTCTTCTGTTGGCCTCTTCTGATGTTATTCCTCCTAGTGACTCTAGTATTCCCTTTATCCATCTCTTTCTCGGTCTTCCTCTTAATCTGGCGTTTTCGTAGCGTTTGTTTATTTCTCTTTGATTCATTGTTAGTTCTTTCTGTCTTGTTATGTGGCCGAACCAATTTATCTGTTGTTTCTTTATGTATTCGATGGCTGGTTCAATTTCGAGTTTCTTCCTCAGGTCAGTGTTTGTTACTCTGTCCCTTAAGCTATATCCTGTCATTCTTCTGACACATTTCATTTCTGTGGTCGTTATCTTTCTTATTGTTCTAGAGTCCAGCGTCCAATTCTGGCACTGATAGCACAGCGTTGGTAGAAAAATGTATTTGTATATTGCCCTTTTTGTTTCCGTAGTTATTGCTTTGTTTTTCAATAGTGTTGATACTTGGCCTATAACTTGGCTTGCTTTGTTACACCTTATATCTATCTCGGTCTCTTGGTATGATTGCGATTGTTTCTCCATTATTTTGGCTCTGAGCACTGTTGTGTGTATGTTACGTTGTCCTCTGCCGCTGTGCTAGTTCTGTCGCAGAGTAAGGGCTGTAATTTCTCATCACTTGACTTAATTGATAAAAATGTTATTCATCTACATATTGCCTGATCTTTATTGAACGCTGCACTCATCACAGATCATCAGAAACAATCTCTGTCTCTAACCAGATCTTCCTCTTCTTCTTTTGTCATATTCTAGGTCTCTTTGATGTCTTGATACCACTTTTTCCTAATTCTGCCCTTATTTCGCTTTCCTGAAACCACACCTTTGTTATTATTCTTTCTAGCCTATTGTGTATAAAAGACTTTGCAATTGATAGCAATTTTTTGCTGAAATGCAGGTCTTTTGTGCCAATGTGTTGTGTTTGAAGAGTGTGGGTTTGATTTTCCTTTGGGCTGTCTAATGTTCTCTGTGTTTTCCTCTTGTTGTTTGTGGATTTTTCTGGGTGCTGTAAACATACCATTGTCTCTAACATGTAACGAACTCTTGGCAATTAAAAGTAAAATAGAATAGGCCAAAATGGCTTCTTCCTGGGCAAAATTGTGAAGAAGTTAAAAATCCATCCATGTTAAAGATTGATGTATCTGGCCAAATGACACAGACGGTGTGGCTTTGTAAAATAGTGACACAATAAGTTTACACCCACTTAACATACCTGAAGATGGAGGATAAATCTAAAGATTGTAGCTTTTTTACATTTTCTTTTCATTTTACCTGTGTTACCAGGGCCTCATTATGAGGGAAGTTAAGTTTAGTGACACTGTGACCTTCCAGGCATGTTGTAAGAGGCGACTAAGGAGGTTTATCGATGGCTTGACAAGCTGTTATTGTAAAAAGTATTGTTATGGAAACAGAGCCATAGAAGCAGGGATTTCTGTAATATGTGCCATTTTGGCACGCAAGGTTACTGTTTTTTAGATTGTGATTCTGCCCTATGTGCCGACTTCAGCCTGAAAGGACAATAGATAGATAGAAATGTTGTGAACACACAACAATGGCAGAATCTCTTCGAGTTCGATGAAGAGAACGTCATTTTCTGCGGAGACTTTAATGCTAGAGGAAACCAGTGGGGTAACGTCATAACCAACAAGTAGGGAGAAGACCTAGAGAACGCACTGGTGTCGGCCGATTTAGTGTGCTTGAATGATGGAAGGGCAACAAGAATGGCCACTCGAACAGGGGACTCTGATAGTGTCATAGACCTGACACTGGTGTCTTCCACCTTCGCACCGGTTTGCAGGTGGAGTGCACTGGGGTTCCACGGAAGTGATCACTATCCATGTGTCCTCCTAATTGAGAAAAGCAGAAATAGAAGCCAGAAAAGAAAGCTCCACACATTCAACTATGAGAAAACAGACCAGGACGTCATTAGCAAAATCAGACATAGGAAACAGAGCGCCCCTCGTAGGAGGCAGGAGAGATGGACGCAGCCACCCTGGTGGACCGTAAATGTCGAGGAAGCTTGGCAGAGCAAGAGACAAACGGCCAAGACATGACAGAAAGCTAGAAGGAATGGAAGAACACAACCTGAGCTCTTGAAGCGTCTGAAAGTAGAGGTTGACCAAAAAATGATGCACTTTAAACTATGTGCTAAGCAGGGTAAGGATGCCAAATGGACTTTTGTAAAAAAGTGTGCTCAGAAAAATCGCTCGCCACATTCTGGCGCCCTCATCAGAGCATGAATGGCACAACACGACACAGAGGCATACCAGACTTTCAGAGCACAGGCCGAATAAGGCACAAATCTGATGAGAGCAAAGGGAAGGCCCTGCTTGCCTGCTACATTGAGCATACGGACCAAAGAAATGAGGCTGTAAGAATGAGGATACGGGGATCGCTGTAAAAATTGTGTAAGGATGTAGGGCTGGAAGAAGATCTCACAATCACAACCGATACCATTCGCACGACACTTAAAAGGTCACACAACACTACTCCTGGTCCAGATGGTGTTCGGTACGATGACATAAGTGATTTAGCTGACGATGACTTGACAAAACTGGCCAATGAGTTTAATGCCAGTATTCGGAGTGGCCAGATTAAGGAGGAGCGGCTACACAGCTACTTACTACCACTCCAAACAAGGACCATTCTCAGATCAGTGCCTACAGAATCATCACAATGCAGAACACTGCGGGCAAGCTGCTGGAGAAAATAGTTGCCCGTGTCCTCACCTGTCACCTTGAACAGAAACGCGTATTCCCACCCACACTCGGAGGTTATAGATATAACAAAGAGACATGGCTTAATGCGGCAGTCTTTGCCTATGACGTCTTCGAAGGCTTCCACAGATAAGAGGAGACATGTGCTGCTGCTATAGATCTGGAGGATGCATACAATAGGGTACCATTTGAATATTTCATGCAAATGCTCCTCAAACTGGCAGTGCACCCCTTCCTCATTAGATGGGTCGCCGCGGCACTGTTTCAGAGGAAGGTGATACTCAGATGTGGAAGTTGGTCTTCCGAGCCAACATCCATTGTCCAGGGCTGCCACAAGGCTCACCATTGTCACCAGTTCTATTTAACGTGTACACAATAACGATCACGGCCCAACAGCTGGATGGGAGGGGAAGAACTATGACTTTTGCTGATGATATTCTGGTATATCGACAGGGAAGAGAAAGATGGGGAATTGCCGCCACAATGCAAGACGAACTCGATCGCATTTCTTCGTGGTGTGGGGTTTCAGGTGCCTTGGTTAATCCTAATAAAGCATCAGTTTCATGGTTCTCCCTTAACAATCATATCGTTCATACAACCACACCGGTAGTACGAATGGGAGCTGATGAGGTGACCAGGGACAAGTTGATGACATACCTCAGAGTTAAGTTTAATCGCAGCCTGTGTTTTCGGGACCACATCGACCATGTGATAACAAAATCTCACAAAGGATTAGCCGCCTTGAAGGTCATGGCAGCTACCAACATCGAGCAGAGGCTACTTACTCTTCTGTTCCAGGGATTAGTCCTCACACCAATCGAGTATGCCCTGGCAATTTTTACTGTCAGTACGACTCAAATTGATAGGCTGGAGAAAATACAAAATGAAGCCATGCGCATTATCCTGGGATGTACGAAGGACACTCCCTGTGTAGCAATGAGGTATCTTCTTGACTTTCCAACCATGGATCTATCTATCTATCTTTCGTTCGCCTGAAGCATGTCTATATCTGCAATGTCGTTTCCTGTATAAATGTTACTGTCTTTTGTAATTCTTGCAGTGGCCATATAGTTTTGTCTGTAGTGTTGTATCTATGGGCCAATGGATTTTCCTCAGTCTACTATATTCAGTGCAGTCTTGAAGTATGTGTTCAGCAGTCTGGGGCGCCTGTCCACATGTACAAGTAGTTGAGGTGCCGATCTTGAATTTTGTATACATGTGACTATGGAGTCGATTGTGTCCTGTTCTGAGACGTATAATGATAACTTGTTCATATCTATTCATATTATAAAAGGCATCCTGATTTGGGGCTTGTGGTCCTCTGATTGATTTGATTATCTGTTTCTTATGATGGTATGTAACAGGTGTATCTAGTTGTGTGCCTGTTGAACCTTCCTTTGCCAACTGATCTGCTTTCTCATTTCCTGGTATTCCACAGTGAGATGGGATCCACTGCAGGGCAACCCTGTGGTGCTTGCAGAGTTCAGTCAATAAGGTCTGCAGATGTGGTAATTTCTGGATTGTAGTGCCTGGAGTACTGATCTTGCATCTGTCAAAAACACTACAGGCTGCGGGCTAAGATTAATGTTCAGCAGTTTTTCTATTGCTAACTTTATTGCTTGTATTTCTGCATCATAATTGTGACAATATTTCCCTGTTGCTATTTTATTCATATCCCTAGTGTTATTGGGTATTCTATATATGCACCTGCTCCCCCATTTTTTACTGCATTCTGTGCTGATCCATCTGTATACACACGAATCCATAGGTCTTGTGGGTATTCTTCATCCAGGAAACTGAGAGTTATTGTTTTCGCTGTAGACTATTCTGTTCCTCTTTATCAACTATTCCTTTCACTTCTGTCCGTATTTGAACTGATAATCCAGATTCCTCTGTCCAGGGAGTCTGTTCTGGTATGGGCAGTAGGGGGTTAACAGCTCTTGGCATGTCTGGTGTTTGTCTACTAATACGCTTGGCTTGGTGGATAAAACTGCTTCTCTTAAGTCGTCCCAATGCAAGATTTGGAATCGGTCCTTCATTGGATGTCTCGGCATGCAAGCAAATTTTTCTGCCTGTATCAGCACCTTTGTGTCCCTCCGTTCTCTCAGTGCTGGTATCCTCCACAATTTCTCCATCTCTAATATTGGTGTTGATTTCATTGCTCCTGTGATGACCCTAAGTGCCTGGTTTTGTACTTTATCCAGTTCTTGAAGTGTGGTGTTTGATGCTGAACACCATGCAGATGATCCATATTCTAAATGTGGGCGTATACTCTGTTGGTAAACTTTACTGAGTATTTTCCCACTCGCACCCACGTAGTTCCACACAGCTTTCTTAGAATAGCCAATTTTCTCCTTGCTTTTGGGTTGCCTTATTTATCTGCTGTTTCAAGATAGTTTGTTATCAAATGTAACTCCGAGATACGTAGCCTGTATGTCTTCTTTCACAGGCTCATTGTTTATATAGATGGCTCCTGCTTTTTTTTGGGGAAAGAGTGAAAAGTGTAGTACTGCATTTGTCTGTATTGATGCTGATACACCATCTATTTGTCCATGGGAAGCATGCCTATAACTGCAACCATGGATGACAGAATCAAGATCTGGAGAGCACGAGCATACCTGAAGATTAGTACAGATACTGAGCATCCATTGCACCACTTGCTCAACACAGTGAAAGGTGCCAGGCTTAAAAGAGGCAAATCATGGGTGGGCTGAGCAGAAGATATCATCAAACAGGTCTGTGGGCTTACCAATATCAGTGTTGGTGAGGAGTGGATACCGGTGCCTACGTCATTCAAGGGGACTTTCTTGTGTATTGTCACACTCGACAGGAAATGTAGGGAACAGAACCTGGTCATGGTTAATGCTGAGGTCAACAGTCTCATCTGCGATAACACCGATGAGAAAGATGCAGTCATCTATACAAGCGGATCTGTAATACGACACCAAAGAAGTGCATGGGCATTTACAGCACACTCTGCAGGCAGAATAGTCAAAGGAAGACAGTGGTGCATATGTCACGACCATGAGTAGCATGACAATGGAGGCGATGGCAGTGACCAAGGCATTCAAATGGTTAGAGTCACAAGACTACACCCACGCATGTATACTGAGTAATTCGATGAGCATGATTAATAAAGTGGAGGCGGGCTCTGTACGCATGCAATGGGTAGAGTCGTTGCAGAAATCCAAAATACTTAAGGTCACCTTTGTCTATGTCCCTGGACATTCGGGAGTACGGGGAAATGAAAGAGCGGACAGGTTGGCTAGCTGCGCTGTCATTGGGGACGGGCAACCAATGGATCGGGCGGACATTATCAATACCCTCCGAGATGTGGGAAGAGCACAGGACTTCGACAAACACAGATCCACGTCACTTCTTCGGATGATGGAAATGGGAGTTAAGATGGGCACAGCCAGAAATGAGAAACTTAGTGGGCGTGTAAGAAGACTTATCATCCAACATAGAACTGGAGTCGTCAGTCGCTGGACACTGAGGGAATTGCTGAGGAGGGGATCTGAGCACCTATGGACATGTTCGGAGTGCAATGATGATGACCCGCAAATAACTCAATGTAACGAACTCTTGGCAATTAAAAGTAAAATAGAATAGGCCAAAATGGCTTCTTCCTGGGCAAAATTGTGAAGAAGTTAAAAATCCACCCATGTTAAAGATCTATGTATCTGGCCAAATGACACAGACGGTGTGGCTTTGTAAAATAGTGACACAATAAGTTTACACCCACTTAACATACCTGAAGATGGAGGATAAATCTAAATATTGTACCTTTTTCACATTTTCTTTTCATTTTACCCGTGTGTTACTGGGGCCTCATTATGAGGGAAGTAAATTATAGTGACACTGTGACCTTCCAGGCATGTTGTAAGAGGTGACTAAGGAGGTTTATCTATGGCTTGACAGGCTGTTATTGTAAAAACGTATTGTTATGGAAACAGAGCCATAGATTTTAGAAGCAGTGATTTCTGCAATATATGCCATTTTGGCACGCAAGGTTTCTGTTTTTTAGCTTGTGGTTCTGCCCTGTGTGCCGACTTCGACCCGAAAGGATAATACAGTCGAACCTGTCTAAGGCGACCATTCACGGGACTTTCAAAAACTGGTCCCATAGGACAGGTGGTCCTGCCTCACAGGTTTCACATAATAAATAGAGCGATAAAAAAAATTTTATCCTAAGCACTATGAAAACTAACCTGCAAATCAGCGTAATCCATGAGTAGAACATAGTGCACATGTCGGTCTACAATAGCCACTGGTTGGACACTTTTCATAAAACACGATAGTTAAACACACAAAAATAAAACACACATACACAGATTCCACTTATACTGTACATGTATCACTTTTGACTTGAAAAAAAATCCAATATGGTAGTCTGTTGTTTGACAGATGAAATAAACGATAAGTTCAATTTTTCTCTCAAGTCCATGATAACGTCTAGTATGTCAGATCTCCCGTTTGTTATTGAATAGGTGCGCAGAAGCTCCACAGCATTATGTGCATCTGCGATAGTGTATGTTTTCTCAATGTCAGTAGAATCTTGTTCGTTGTCTGATTCACTATTCACATCCTCAGCAGCTAAAATTGCAGTGGCAGGAAGATCCCAATTTGTTTCTATTGTGTTGCAAGTTTGGAGCCCTGAATCAATCATGGAGATGTCTGTCAATTGGTATCCAAACAATTCTTTTGAAAGGTTATCCAAAGCAGTAGAAATTGCAGTAGAAACAATTTGCACGTCGGTCTTTGATGCAGATTCCATGTGCGTCAGAGAATATGCGTGTGTTTCAGCAGGACAATGAAAACCTGCTTTACAGAAACACTTAAGGATGGTTGAGTTGTCCACTTCTTTCCATGCTGCAGCAATCCAGTAGACTACATCCAGTAAATTGACCTGTTTCATGAGTTCGGTTCCGGAAGCATCCTTGTTTGATTCCATGACTGTGATAAGATGTAGAAGCTGTTTTTGTCTAAACTTTAATTTAAATGTCTGAATGACACCCTGGTCTAGGGGTTGAACTAATGCAGTTGTGTTGGGTGGCAGAAACCGCAGCTTAACATTCTGTAGTTCGATCTTGGGATGACAGGTAGCGTTGTCAACAAATAAAATAATGTGGCGCTTTTTTTTCTGCATCTTACGGTCAAAACTTTTCAGCCAATCTTCAAATATAGCTGCAGTCATCCATGCCTTTTTGTTGTTTCTGTAAATCACTGGCAGTGTGTTTATGTTGATGTTTTTAAAAATCCTAGGGTTAGCTGCTTTCCCAATCACTAAAGCCGGTTCTCGTTCCCCCAACATGTTAGTGCATAGCATCACTGTTATTCGCTCTTTGCTTTTTTTACCCCCAGCGCATTTTTCTCCTTTGACAAAAAATGTTTTGTCCGTAGTCGCTTTGAAAAATAACCCGGTTTCATCTAAATTAAAAATGTCTTGAGCAGCGTAACCATAGCATATCTCGGATAATTTAGAAGTCCAGTCAGCCGCAGCACTCATATCTGAATCACCGACTTCGCCACATTGCTTACCAAACACAAGATTGTGTCTTTTAATGAAGGCCTCTAACCAGCCGTTCGATGCTTTAAAGACTGAGTTTTCCAATTCTTTTGCAAACTGTAAAGCTCGTTCTTTGATCATCGGCCCAGATAACGGAATTTTTCGTGCAAGTGCTGATTGACACCATTTCCAACAAAGTGTATTTATGTCTTCATTTCCCGTTTTCCTGCTATTCCTTCTTTTCATACTTGGTGCATTATTTTCAAAGTCATTCATATACTCGGCTTTTCTCTTTAACGTACGTAAAATCTGTGTCTTTCCCACTCCAAACTGTTCTGCCAATAATCGCGAACTTTTTCCTTGCTGATTTTGTCGAATCACTGATATTCGTTCTTCCAGCGTTAATGCTTTTGGTTTTACACTTTTGACACTGGCCATTTCCTATATTGTGTGTAACACTTTTAAAATCCACAAAAATAATTCACTGAGATACTGTACATGTACGTGAATACACTCTAAGCGGGTAATGACTAATTCTTTAGTTAATTCCTGTAATTTATACGGGCCACGCAATGGTCTACTCTGGTCTAGACGGAACCGCGAAGTGATGTCACTTCATGAATCATAGATCTCTGTCTGCCGTGTTTCTCACACCAGTATTGACTGATAAACGTAACACGTCCCACTGTAATCTGGGACTCACTAAATACGGGAAAACTTCAACACCTGTAGACACCTGTGTCGATCGTTTATGGCTCCCAGCGAGACGGAGGACTGGCTGGTCAGTGTATCGTTATCAGTGTTACCCGCGTGTCGTAAACGGGATAAATAACATTGGCGGCGGTTAATTAGCCTGGTCTCTGGTCGCGTCATACGGTGAGCGCCGTAATCAGTGTTAGCATATAGTAAAAAACTCGGGGAAATTGTAGACCCGGTCCTATAACCAGGGAAACGCTTTAAACAGGTGGTCCTAAGACCAGGTTCGACTGTAGATAGATAGAAATGAATCATCTTCTTAACCCTTATATAAATCTGTTTAAACTAATTTTATGAAAGCCTCCACACTCTTTAATATAAACAAAATTATCAAGTTTCTTAACAATAATAATAAACTCCTTTTGGTTTTAATGATTGTTTATCTAAACAATTTAAAAAATCCTTCATTGCTTTTATTTGTAGGTGTTTGGTCTAACAAAGAAGAGTTGCTGGCATTGAGGCAGAGTGACAAGCAGTTTGAGCCTCAGCACACATGGCCTCAAATTAAGGTGTCATATCACCAATGGGAAAATGCTGTGCACAGATCACAAAACTGGTACCCATCGTCTTGATTCTGGGATTGTGGTTTACCATAAATTACCATTACTGGAGTTGTGATTTTACAATGACTTGAGACTTGATACTAGAATTGTAGTATGCAATATTTTGATGCTAGAATTGTGATATGCAACTATTCAGTGTCAGAGATATGACAACAGAGTTTTGATGCTAGAAATGTTGTATACAATAATTTGATGCTAGAATTGTAGTATGCAACATTTTGATGCTTTATTTATAATATGCAATTTTCTTGATGCAATAAATGTTGTATCAATAATTTAATGCATGTATGCAATATGTTGAAGCTAGAATTATTGTAATGCCTTGATTCCATAATAATATAGCAGTACACAATACTCTGCCTTTAAAAAGAAGTGTACTTTTTTTTTCTGTTTACTAATAGCTAGGTTGTCAGATATTTATTTGACCAGCATTATTCCTACTATATAACCCTCTCAAATATTTCCAAAATAGCCCTCATTCATATTTCCAGTACAGTGAAGGTTCCCCTTCATACCCTGAGGCATATGGGGAATGTAATGTTCAGGCTGTTATTTGTCAAAGATCAATTGGAACATTTCATGAGTGGCGTGGTCAAATCATGCCATACTGCTCTACTTTTCCAGAAGTTTAGTTTAGTTGACAGATTTATGTTCATTGAATAATGAACAACTCCATAGTGCTTATTTCCTTTCTTCAGCATGTTCCTCAGTGTGAAAAAGCCCGCCACAGACTAACGAAAGAAAGCACTGAAGATGCCTTTAGCTAAGATACACAAACTCTGTAGCATCAGTGAAGACCTTGTCCCCCAAACTCCTTATTTTTTGTTGTTGTTTTTTTTTAAAAGCCTTGTTCCCAACCTCCATTTATTTTATGAGTGATGTGTGGGCTGCCCTGCTTTCCAAGAAATGTTCTCAGTGCCAATTTTTTTAGGCTGGGCGAACCCCTGAAGCCAAGTCACTTTGAAAAAAAAAATTAACCTTATCTGAGAATAGAACCTTGACCCTTCTTATTTGTAGTGAGCACTCTAACCATTCAGCCATTGTGGCTTCATTTCCAATACAAATTCACTTAAATCTTTCTAATACAACCTAATTCAAATATTACCAAAATAATGCTCATTAAAATGTCTTTAATACAAATTCACTTAAAAATTTCCATTATGACGTGCCCAGATGTTCCTAGTACAAACTCGTTGAAACATTCCAAATACAAACTGATTCAAATATTCCACTTCAGTCTTCCACTTGTTTTCAAGTCTAAAGAATGTCTGTTACATATTAAATAATTTTCTTTCTCACATTTTTATTAATATTCTTCATTTGATTTAATGTCAGTAAGGATTTATTAGACATTTTGTGATATAAAAATGTACAGCATTTAAGTAATAATGTTTTTTGAAAAAATAGAATTTGTGTAATTTTATGAACTAAATGTGGTTATAATCTTTGTTCTGGAAAGGTTTTATAAAGTTGGTGTCCGTTATCGTTAATGTATGAAATACTAACTGACATGTTAGGAGGTAAGGACCTGAAAGTCATAACCCAGGCTTACCCCCCTTGAGAGTGTCAAAAAAGATAAAGGGCTGAACTTTTTTTTAATGAGTGGGGGAAATTATATTTTCATATGGTCAGATTTTCCTATTGGTTCATATGTTTTGGTATTAGATTCAGAATTATGGCTCAAACATAAGAGGGATAATGCTTGTAATAACTTTTTATCTTGAGATATGTGTACATGGATTCGCACTTCTTTGTTTGTCTTATTAATTCTCCTCTTTTCCAACCTTTATGCTGTGGTGTGCTGTGGCATATAGCAAGAGGTTCAGTTGTGCAAAATACTGGACAAATATAGCAAAAGGTTCAATTGTGCAAAATACTGGACAAATATAGCAAAAGGTTCAATTGTGCAAAATACTGGACAAATGGTCCAATTACAGAAACTTCTGAAAGATGACCAGATTGTAAATATTTTTAACATGTGGCCTTTTCTTCGTATAATTGATTTAAACTTCAATTTTTAAAAAAATATAAATTTTAATTATTACCCCAAAAATCATGTGCTGAAGGTCTGTAAAATATAGGGTCACTAACACCATATTTCCCTATACGCCACTTGGCGTGACGGGGGGTACTTTACTTTTTTTTTTTTACATAAATGAGAGTACATGAGTAAATAAGGAGTAAATAAGAGTAAATGTAACTCATAGCGTTACATGTGAACAGTTGTCTATTATTGATACTTTAATCAATTTGCTCCTTTGTGTCTTTCCAGCAAGATAAGATGCTTCTTCTATTATATAATCAAAGTGATTAGAAGAAACTGTATCTTAAAATTAAAAAAAAAAAACTTTTGTGGTTAAAAATTAAATATTGCCCCCTAACTATTTGTAGTAGTTTTCTTGATTTTCCAGGTCCTGATGTAGAAGTTGTAGCTTGTCACCCTAGATATAATGCAATCAGAAGAAATGATAAAAAGTATATTTTAAAAAATGGAAAAAAAAAAACATTATGGTTAATGTTTATGTAATAGGTGGGAGACACAAATTAGAACAACGTTTCAGATCATTAGTCCTTCAGCAGGAACAAACATACAACACAAACACAGAGATGTATTTAAAATAATAAATAATAACAAAATAATTAAATAAATTAGGAAAAAAAAATACATATCTGTGTTTGTGTTGTATGTTTTTTTCTGCCGAAGGCCTATTGAGCTGAACATTGTTCTAATTTGTGTTGTCCTTTTATTACGTACAACTTTAACCATATCATTTTTTCTAATTTGTAAAAATATCTATTTTTTTTCATTTCTCCTTACAATTAACTTGACTGCAGCTTCTCATTTGTATGCATTTCTTTGCTTTGATCCATATAATGCAATAGGTCTTCAATATCATCCTAGACTCTTTTATATTCTATTCTTATATTCTATTCCAATATTGTATTCTATTCCAAGGATACAGTTTTTTTTGCTGTTGGGAATTCACCATATCCTCTCCATATCCAGTCACAGTGTCCCCACCTCCAGTCACAGTGTCCCTTAAAGTATGTTGTAAATTTAGTAAATTTTAGTAAATTCTTTTGACAAGGTTGGCCTCCATGCATGCCCTGTTCAGCTGCACAGGCAAAGTATCAAGCTACAGGAACTATTAGCACACATTCTTTGCATTACCTTTTTGAAATAACTGAACCCCTTTAAGTCTGCCTTGAGTGCACTGAAGTCCTTTCTTGTAATAAGTTGTAGTAGGATCATGTAAGTCTCAAGAAACAATGGATAGAGTGCCTGTGTATGGATCTTGTTACTTGCCTCTGTTTGATTTGTGCCTGTCTAGAAGTGGCAACCTTTCTCAACTTGAATCCACTTGTTTTTGTGCAAGCATTCAATGTCTGCGCCTAATAATCAGAATTAGATAAATATAGAAAGAACTATTAGAGTACACGCTTATTATATATTCTGAAAATATGATGAAAACATTAGCTAGCTTTTTTTTTTTTCTTAAATGAAGTATTTAAAAATAGGAAATAAATTCAGTCATAACATGGGAATTGTAATTTTTGGTTTCGAATTGTTGTTCATGAAGGCTAGAAACTTTACTTTTTACTTCATTAAAATTTTTGTCAAGTAAATATTTATTTTAATTGTTAAATTCTCATAACTCACTATTATCACAACTTTTGTTTAAACAATCAAGTGCCTTTTTTTGCATGCAGGAATTGTGTAGGTTTTTTTTTTTTCTTTGTAAAAGCAGTTGAGCTGTTATTGGTCTGATTGCATGGCATGCTATTTTGCAGCTTTTTTATTATTTTTTTTGTCAAATGCATTTTAATAAATTGTTAAACTTTTAACAATTTTGTGTTTAACTAACTTTTAAAATGTGTGTACATTTATCATAATTAAATGTAATTTTATATATTTAAAAAAATATATTTTTAAATATGACATTTACATTTCTTAAATGAGAATGTGTATTCTTGCTGAAACAGAATTATATTATTCTGAAAAGTGTTTCTTTCTCTTTAATTTCTTTTATTTCTGGCACTGTCCCAGTATGTACCTATCTACTAATTTCCTTTGTGAAAACTGGAAATCATTGAAGTCTTTAGATAAGAAATTCAATACTTTTAGAAGTAAATGTTTTACAAGTATTTCAAACATAAGTTGGAGAGAAAACATTTCAAATGACAAGATAAGAGATGAAATTTGAAACAAGAATATGTGTCAAGCTTTATAAGAAAAAGGCATTAGATATCCATCAGTCATGTGCTCAGAATTGATAAGGAAAGACTTCCACATCAAGCATTCATGTAGAAACCATGGTAGTAGAAAACAAGAGCAAATTAAAAATCACGCAAAACAATTACAAGGAAAGGCTCAATATGGTACTCATTAACAACTAAGAGCTACAAGAACTAGCAGCAAATCATCAATCATGGAGAACTATGACTTCTGATCTATGCGCTATCTTCAGCCTGAGAGAGATTAATTCACACAACTCTTCATCCTAGTTGGTTTTGAGTATATTAGTTATGACAAATGACGGCAAACAATCAGCAGAAATATACTCAAGTAAAGCATGCCAGCTTATTGGCAATATGGCACCATAGCTGGCCATCAGAGAAATTATGATGGAAGCAGAAAGAGTGTTCTTCTATACAAACTTTACCCAAGCTTTGTGTTACAAATGTCAAACGTAGATGTTCAATTCCTCAACAACTAATAAGATTACCATTGAAATAAAAGATATCAAATTTATAATGGCTTAAGAGACTAAATTAAAGCTTAAGAACTAAGAATACAGTTAAGGATCACACCTGCAGCATAATATAATATATTTATTTGTTTATTGTTTGGATAATCATCACTGCACACTGGGTGAACCCATAGGTGCTACGATATCCCCCTCGAGAAAATTTGAGGAGAATTCTGGCCCACATGCACAAATTTTATAGCATGGGCTAGGATCCAAGGTGTGTGGAGGTTTCTGCCAGCGGCGGACAGTGCATTTGAAATTTGAGAATGCCAGACTTTTGGACTGACCTTTAACCTGATTATTTGCGACATAAAAATTACTGCAGTATGCACTATATAATATAGTTCTTTCAATTATTGCCCTAGGTTAACATAATTATAATTACATCATGATATCTTGGTTATTTCCTGTATAAGTTATTTGAAAAAAGCATGATTTTGCTGTTAATTAAATACTCCTACAGCTTTGCTCATCTCATATATATACACATATCTAAAGACACAGCACAGGGATTATTACGGTCGGCACTTCATAAATGTTTTAATAAAAAGATACATCTTTATCTATTTGTCATTAATTTGTTGCCATAGACACAGGGAGGTAATTGTTGAAATGGCCTACCAAGTTCTCTTGCACATTGAAGGTCGATAGATGTTATAGTAGGTCTAATCTCCATACACGTTGAAGTCTATTAGTAATGGCTTAAGCTATTTGAACTATAATACTGCGATACTAGGGAATACGGTAGCTGATTGTAAACTGACATTTGACTCAATGAGCTGGGATGTTCTTGTGTTATGTATTCTGATAAAATACTATATATATATAAAATAGAGTAAAGTACCCCCGTCACGCCAAGTGGTATATAGGGAATATGGTGTTAGTGACCATAAATTTTACAGACCATCTGCACATGATTTTTGGGGTAATGTGGTCGGTGTTATGCCCGTGCCGCTTTACTTTCCCAGAAAAAAATCTGGTACCCATTAAAGGCTGGATGAACCGGGAGCCGTCGGTTGTTGTGATCGAACCCTACCTCTTGTCCTTTGTAATCCAGTTCACTAACCACTGAGCTATTGCGGCTCCCATATATATATATATATATATATATATATATATATATATATATATATATATATATATAATATATATATATATATATATATAATATATATATAATTATCAGCATCGAGGGGCGATATAATTTGTGGTCTTTTGTTCTTCTGTTCGCCTCTGCTGCTGTTATGTTTCCTAGTGCTTCTAATATTCCGTCAATCCATCTTTTTTGTGGTTGACCCTTGGGTCTGGTGTTCTCACAACGTTTATTGAGGGCTCGTTGTGTTGTGTTTCGATCACTCTGCCTTGTCACGTGGCCAAACCATTTTATCTGTTGTTTCTTTACATATTCTATGGTGGGGATTATTCTTAGCTTTTTTTCTCAGTTCTTCATTTCTGATCTTGTCTCTCAGGCTGTTTCCTGTCATTCGTCTAACAAACTTCATCTCAGTAGAGGTTATTTCTTCTTCTTGTTCTTACATCTAGGGTCTAGGACTGGCATTGGTAGCACAACGTTGGGATGAAGATTGTATTGTAGAGTGCCCATTTTGCCTCTAGAGTTATTTCCTTGTTGGACATTAGTGGTGATAGCTGTCCAATGATTTGACAAGCTTTGTTGCATCTTGAGTCTGTTTCTACTGTCTGTGAATTGTCGTTTGTCACTAGACTTCCTAGGTATTTGAATTCCTCTACTTGTTTTAGTTGCCTGCCTTCTATAGTTATGTTGATGTTCTGTTTCTCTTTTGTGACATTCATGACTTCTGTTTTGTTGATGTTGATTTTCATGTTGTATTTTGTGCCTTTGCTGTTGAGTCTATTTAAGTGTTCTTGTAGGTCTTCTATTTTTCCATGTATTAATGCCTGATCATCTGCAAATAAAAGCTTCTTGATCTCCTCTGTCTCTCTGATGGGTTGGCTAACTTGCATATATAGTCTTCATATGTAATAAAGAGTAGGGGGGATAGTATGCACTCCTGTCTTACACCTGATCTAACTTCGAAGTGGTCTGTGTAGCCTGCTGCTATTCTGACTGTGCAGCTGCTGTTGATGTAGAGACTTTTAATAAGGTTGGTTAGATGTTGGCTTACTCCGTATGTTATAGTATCTCCCACAGCTGTTCTCTGTTTACTCAGTCAAATGCTTTTTCCTGGTCAATGAAAGCTATGCACACATTTTGATTGTGTTCTGTTGTCTTCTCTGCTAGCTGTTTTAAGGTGAATAGAGAGTCAGTACATCCTCTGTTTTTTCAGAACCCCAATTGAGAACCGCTTAACTGTAGTTCAGTTATTGGTTTCAGCATTTTCCCCATAATTTTGGTGTATAACTTTCCTTCATGGCTGAGAGCAATATAACTCTATATTGATTGCTGTCTCTCTTCTTAATTTTTTTTTCCATATTGGTGCGATGGTTGCCTGTTGCAAGTCGTTTGTGCTATTTTTGTTGCTGCCATACTGCATTGAATATCCTGTGCAGCCATGTAACTCCTGTTTCTCATGCTGTTGCTGTTATTTCTACTGGTATGTTATCTTTCACCGGTGTTTTATTTTTTGGTGCATATTTGATTTTTTCTTCAATTTCCTCTTTCATTATGTTGGGTTCAGTGTTTGTGCATTCTTGCGTGGTTTTTGTTGTATTATTGGTAGTTTATGTCATATTTAAAATTCTTCAAAATGTTCTTTCCATCTCTGTTGAATATATTGGTTATTAGATATCAACTCTCCATCTTTGTCATTTATAAGTTCAGTAGGATCGTGGTTTTCTTTTTTCGCTCTTGTTGCTTTGTAGAAATCTCGTGTAGCTATATATATATATATATATATATATATATATATATATATATATATATATATATATATATATATATATATATATATAGAAAGAGAGAGAGAGAGAGCAAATACTAAAACATGGCAAAACAAAAGACCAACCAAAGAGCAAGAGACTAGAAGTTATCTCACCCTTGATGTTGAAAGGCGAATTACGAAGTAAAGAAGAAGAATATATAAAAAGTAAAGTACCCCGTCACGCCAAGTGGCTTATAGGGAATATAGTGTTAGTGACCATACATTTTACAGACCTTCGGAACATGATTTTTGGGGTTTTGTGGTCGGTATTACGCCCGTTCCGCTTTACTTTCCCAGAAAAAAATCCAGTACCTATTAAAGGCTGAGTGAATCGGAAGCCGTCGGTTGGGATCGAACCATACCTCTTGTCCTTTGTAGCCAATTCACTAACCACTGAGCTATCGTGGCTCCCATATATAAATAGTAGTCAGAAACAATTGAGAACATATTATTCACGCCACTTCTAGGTCAAACTAGGATAGAGAAAACCACGGAGATTGGTACATATGATATCGTTCGTAAAGTTTGATAACGTGTGATAATCTGAAAGATGGTCTGATACGGAGAGTAATCTCTTATAGGAGTGCCATGTGAACAAAACGCTGGAACACACTGCCAACTCAGGTCCTAAAAAGATAGCTATCATTGGCGATGTCTTTCACGCATATGTACTCATGACCATAGCATTGGTTTACGTGCACAACTCGAGAATAAATGTTGACTAGTATTTGGTTCTCGTGGCAAGGTGTTGTGCCGAGAAGTAGGGGTTTGATCCTGTTTCGGACCATCTATTATTCATTGTTTTTTATGTTATTATTTTTTGTCTTCTGAGTGTTGTAAACATACCTCTTCCTCTGAAATGATTCCATTGGAGCAGGTGGTGGTTGGTGTTGTGGGAGCAGCCAACAAGTTTTATCGGTTATGGTCTCCACTCCGTGATGGCAGACAGAGAATCTCAGTTGTAGAGATAATGGCTGTGATCTCCGAATTACAAAAGAATGAAAGAATGGCAAACCACCTCATTATATTGCCGAGTTAAGTTATGTCCAAATACAATTTAATATCTGCAGGTAATAACGTTAAATGGGACCCCAAAGCAGCCACCTCGTCCTGTAGGGAGTGCCATGTGCTACCGGTGGCACCCGGTATTCATCAATTTACTTTATGCAAAATCAAAGAATGTTGAAAGCTCCCTGGACAGCTAAAAAGACCAATGAGGACATGCTCAAAGAGGTCAACACAAAAAGGGAATTCATAAAAACATCAGAGAGAAACAATCAACATTTTTCTAGCACATAATGAGAAGAGGAAAGTTCAATAAGACTCTAACAGAGAGCATTAAAAACACAAACGGATAGTCAAAAAGAGTCTATCAGAGGGTATTAATAATATAAGACACACATGGGTAGTCAATAAGAGTCTAACAAAGAGTATTAAGAACACAAGACACAAACGGATAGTCAATAAGAGTCTATCAGAGAGTATTAATACAAGACACAAACGAATAGTCAATAAGAGTCTATCAGAGAGTATTAATACAAGACACAAACGAATAGTCAATAAGAGTCTATCAGAGAGCATTAACACAAGACACAGACGGATAGTCAATAAGAGTCTATCAGAGAGTATTAATATAAGACACAAACGAAGAGTCAATAAGAGTCTATCAGAGAGTATTAATACAAGACACAAACGAAGAGTCAATAAGAGTCTATCAGAGAGTATTAATATAAGACACAAACGAAGAGTCAAGAAGAGTCTATCAGAGAGTATTAACACAAGACACAGACGGATAGTCAATAAGAGTCTATCAGAGAGTATTAATATAAGACACAAACGAAGAGTCAATAAGAGTCTATCAGAGAGTATTAATACAAGACATAGACGGATAGTCAATAAGAGTCTATCAGATAGTATTAATACAAGACATAGACGGATAGTCAATAAGAGTCTGTCAGAAAGTATTAATACAAGACATAGACGGATAGTCAATAAGAGTCTATCAGAGAGTATTAATACAAGACACAAACGGATAGTCAATAAGAGTCTATCAGAGAGTATTAATACAAGACACAAACGGATAGCCAATAAGAGTCTATCATAGAGTATTAATACAAGACACAGACGGATAGTCAGTAAGAGTCTATCAGATAGTATTAATACAAGACACAAACGGATAGTCAATAAGAGTCTATCAGATAGTATTAATACAAGACACAGACGGATAGTCAGTAAGAGTCTGTCAGAGAGTGTTACGAACACAAGTAAGACTGAAAATCCATAACAGCCAACCTTTGATGTAGAAATGACACCATACTTGATACGACATAAATACATGATGCTGCGTTTCCTGAATGCATTGATTCTCCATTAGTAAAAGACGAAATACCCATTATATGATATGACATGCTGTGCCAATATTTCTTTCTGCCATCAACACATTTTTTTAATGATCAGCAATATGTTGCCGTATTTTTCTTTAAGAAAAAAAAACATATAACCATTTAAAGCTTGGAAACTCAGAAGTCAATAACTACCATCGCAGCCAGCTTTTCGTCCAAAGTAGATCATTCTTTAAGATCATATCCCCTGGAGAACAAATTAAACATAAGATCTGGAACAACATGTTATCAACACTCAGAAATGAAATGTAAACAAAATTGGAAGAAAAAAGGCATGAAAGAAAATAAATTTCGTCCTGTGACATAAATTTGCATTGTTCAATACACTTTAGAGACTATATTTGTAAAACAATTAACTAATTAGAGACTATAATTATAAAACTCTGACAGACTCTTATGCATGGAGGTGATGACAGTGACCAAGGCATTCAACTGGTTAAAGTCACAAGACTACACCCACGCCTGTATACTGAGTGATTCGATGAGCATGATAAAAAAGTGGAGGCGGGCTCTGTACGCATGCAATAGTTGGAGTCATTGCAGAAGTCAAAAATACGTAAGATCACATTTGTCTATGTCCCTTGACATGCAGGGGTACGGGAAATGAAAGAGCGGACAGGTTGGCTAGCTGCGCTGTCGTTGAGGACGGTCAACCAATGGATCGGGCGGACATCATCAATGCCCTCCGAGATGTGGGAAGAGCACTTGACTTCGACAAGCACAAATCCATGTCACTTCTTCGGATGATTGAGATGGGAGTTAAGATGGGCACAGCCAGACACGAGAAAATTAGTGGACGAAGAAGACCTATAACATAGAACTGGAGTCGTCAGTCGCTGGACGCTGCAGGACTTGTTGAGGAGGGGATCTGAGCGCCTATGGGCATGTTCGGAGTGCAATGATGATGACCGGCAAATAACTCAATTGTAAAATTGAATCTTGGGAGAAGCTGCTTGCAAATATAGCTCATGACAGATATCATTGACATCAAAGCAGCCTGTTTTTTAAAACCTCTTAATATCTCATTATCATCATGTGCCATATCGGTTGGCGTGTGCGATCATGTCCTTTCACAATTTTATATCCACAGTGCAACGTGCTCTTTTGTTTATTGTTTTCTATGCCATGACACCAAGCTATCTAATATCTTCTATCTTTGTCGTCCGCGATCTATCTTTCCCTATATTTTGCCAGTTGTAATAAAATATTCCAACTTTCCTCTTCTCATGATGTGCCAGAAAAAAAAAAATGTTGATTGTTTCTTTCTGATGTTTTTTACGAGCTCCCTTTTTGTGTTGACCTCTTTGAGAATTTTCTCGTTGGTCTTTTTAGCTGTCCAGGGAACTTTTAACATTCTTCTGAGAAATCCCATCTATGTGGCTTCTAATCGTCTTTTCATTTGTTTGTCTACTGCCCATGATTCGCTTCCATAGGTCAGAATTGGCTCTATATAGCACCGATGAACTCTCTTTCTCACTTTTATTGACATAGACTTGTTGCATAAGACGTGTTTTTTTCTGAAATGCTATTTTGGTCTGAGCTGTTCTGCTTTATATTTATGTGGTGCATCTTCCATCTGATGTTATTATTGTGCCCAAGTATTTGACGCGTTGCACTTGTTTCAGATTTATCTATTTATTTTTATGCTGCATGATGGTGATGATTGTTTCTTCGATATTACCATCACTTCTGTTTTCTTTCTATTCAGACTGAGACCTTTCTTGTTGCTTTCTTTTACTAAAGGTAAAGGTAAAGTACGAGACTTGAACCGGCGTCTTAGCACGCGAGTTTCCACCCATATGTGCTCGGCCGCCTATCCAGAAATGTTCGGAAATTTCTGGATAGTGTCGCCTCAAGCATCGAAACTCAGATGCGAAACAAAATTCCTCACCTTCCCAGGGTAATACCCTGGTACCCATTTCTGCCAACGGCTGGGTCGACCGTGGGGGTATTTTTTTTTCCAACCACGAGTACAATTCACACTGCACCCAGCGGGAATCGAACACGGGTTGTCCGAACGTCGGTAGTCCAGTCGGGTGGTTTTCCCAACTAGGCTACTGAAGCCCTCTTTCTTTTACTATTATGTCTATCATTTCGTGTAGTTCATTCTCTGTCCCTGCTATTAAGACTGTGTCATCCACATATCGCAAATTGTTTATGGTGTTTCCATCAATTTCAATTTCTTTTTTGTCTACTATTGATCTCATAATATTTTCGCTTTAAAGTTTCCGGCGACAGAACAAATCCGGCGACAGAACACAGCCTTGTCTGACTCCTTGTTTTGTATATTGGAACTGTAAGTTTGGTTGCTAATTAGAATGGCTTTTGTTTGTTGCTAATTAGAATGGCTTTTGTTTGTTGCCAGCGAATGTTTTTTTAAATATTATTCTCAGATATTTGCCATCAATGTTTAATTTCTCCAGTATATTATTTCCACATTCTTTACTTTGTCAAATGCTTTTGTGTAGTCTATAAAGCACTCAGATCTATATAGCACTATAGATCTTTCTTTACCTCTATAGCACTTTCTATCAATGTTATCAGGATGTATATTACATTATTAGTGCCCTTTCCTTCTACAAATCCACATTTTTCCTCACTTATTTCTGATTTTATTTTGTTCCTTACAAAAAAACAAACCAGACATCTCATGATGATTCTTAGTAATATTTTTGTCATGTGGCTGGCTCATGAGACCAATAGTGCGATGATCTTCGCAATCAGTGGCGCTAGATTTCTTTGATATGGCTACAAAGATAAATTGTAATAGATCTTCGGGTATGTGTCCAGTGTTATATATGTCATTGAGTAGTTTTGTTATGACTTGTACTCCCAGCTCTCATAATGCATTAACTCCTTGATTGTTATATTGTTGGGACCTGGCAAATGTCTCTTTTCATGTGTTGAATTGTCCCCTCCATTTCAATCTACATTATCGATGGTCCTGTGACTGTTTGAATTGTTTAACTCTTGTCTTTCATCATCATAGAGTTGACTGATATATTCTGTCCATCTTTCTATTGTATTCTCATGTCCCATTATTATATTTCCCTCCTTTAATTTCACTCATCCTGAAACTTTGACTTCTTTTCTTCCTGTTAATTCTTTTAACTGATTGTGTGTAAATTTTGTGTCGTTCTTTTGTTGTTTTCCATTTCTTCACATTTTTGCTTGAACCATCCTTCCTTTGTTTCTCTGCATTTGTTTTGGATCTCGTTGTGCAATATTGTGTACATCCGTTCTTCTTTCTTATGTTTTCGTCTTTCGTCCATTAGTTCTAGTATTTCTTCTGTCACCTAATTCTTTTTGTTGATTCTTTTAGTCACTTGTATTACTCCTTGTTTGCTGAATCGATTGTTTGAGAATTTCCCACTGCTCCTCGATGCCCTGTATTTTCTCAATAGCATTATATATATATATATATATATATATATATATATATATATATATATATATATATATTCTGTATTATCGTACTTATCACTCATCTGTCTATCTATTCTAAGCATATCTAGTTTCTAATTCTAATTTCATATTTCTTGGGAATTTCTGTGTCTTCCGCAGTTTCATTCTCATTTTTTTTCCAACTACTGGTACATGGTCACTATTGCAATGTGCCCCTGGTCTTGTTTTAACAGATGTTAGCCCATTCTTGAATCTTCTCTGTACCAGTATAAAATCTTGTATACGGGTATGATCAATATCAAATTAAGGATATATGAGAGTTGTATGTTCTTTTATATGGGCATGATAAATGCCAAACTAAGGATATGTGAGAGTTGTATGTTCTCTATGCTTTTATGTGGATATGAAAATTGGAAAATGTGAGACATTGAAAAGTTTAAACACTTATCCCATACTCTGAATACTTTGGCCAAATAAATTGAGTAACCACTATCTGTACAAAAGGTGCATTTGAAAAGAGATATGCACGGTGGTAACAGGGAGAAATCATGTGTTCAGAAACAATAACTAGAATTGTCATGGATTCAGGAGGGAAAAAACGGACAGATAGCCTGACTAACCTAAAGGAAGACTGTGAAATTGTATGGACCAGAAATGTGGTATGCGTATGGTATATATATATATATATATATACTTCTTCTACCTTTCAGCTCCCTGTGGAGAATAGGTCTTCAACAAACACTTTCCAGACTGTTCTGTTTCTTGCCATTCTTTAAGATCGTTCCATGTCTTCCCCGTCATTTACATCTCTGCTTCTATCTGTCTTCTCCAAGAATTCCTTGGTCTTCCTCTTTGTCCGGTTATGGCTATGGTTATGGAAGGCCCCGGTATCACCGCAAACGAATTAAAATCCATAATTGCTCAATCGCCTGTACCAGTGGAATCATCCGAATTACTAACCGAAACACGATCAAAACGGATGAAACACACAGCTCACGGAGTTCACAGAGCGCTTAACTCAGTAGCTCCCGCAACAAGCCGGACTTGGAATATGAGGAAACTGAAACAAGGAACGCTTTTCAATGGTTCCTGCCGCCTATCCACCATACTGACCGGAAGTTCACGTCCTCCTGAAAATGATGATCGTCATTAGAACATCATCATCATCATCGGGTGCCGTTTCCGCAACGAAGGTTGGCTACCATGGATAGCCATTCCACTATGTTTCTTGCTTTGATGGTGCAGGTTGTCATAGATTGACTTGTCCATCTTTTGATGTTACTCGTCTATGTTAGTCTTGATTTGCCTCTGCCTCTTTTACCTTGTATTTTCCCTTCCAATATTACTTTTAGTAGGCTGTTGTGTCTTTTAACATGCCCAAAAATTTCATTTGTCTTAATCTAATTGTGTTTAGTAGTTCTCTTTTTATTTTTAGTTGTTTTAAAACTTCATCGTTTGTTTTCTTTCCTTTCCATCCAATTCTACCTATTCTTCTATAAATCCACATTTCAAAGGCTTCGATTGTCTGTTCTGTTTTCTTGTCTAATGTCCATGTTTCTGCACCATACAGGAATATTGAGAAGATGTAACATTTTGCTATTCTTACTTTCAGCCCTGCTGTTATTTGTTATTAGAACATCATTGTGACTTTAACACAGAAAATTGCAATGGAGAGCCAAAATTAATCAGTTCCCAAGTGCAATTTCTGCAGCGATCGAGAGAACATGAACTTCGTTTGTCTTTGTCTTTTTCCCTAGAGATTCCAAAAAGAGGCCTGTTGTGTAATATTATAAGTTGGCTTCCGTAGTGTGTGTCCTATCCAGCGCCATCGTCTTCGCTGTATCTCTTTATCTCTCTTTATCCACTGGTATTTGACTAGTACATTTCATATATATATATATATATATATATATATATATATATATATATATATATATATATATAGAGAGAGAGAGAGAGAGAGACCAGAAATGTGGAAATGTGGAAATACATTGATCATAAAAGGTTCAGGGTAGATAATAAGAAATTCAAATAGCTTAACAAAATAATAATAATACATGTAATATAACGATTATCTCCCATGGATTACAAAATAAAATTTCTGAAATTGTAATACTGCTTTTCTCAATGGCTGGAGACAAATAATAATAATAAATGAATATTATTATAGAAGGAAACTTCCGAGGCGATAATCAGCCAGCCTAAACCACTGGAAACTACTATTCGTGCTGTTTCGTCCTAAATGTTTGTCTGCAACGCAAGTATTCAGCCCTACCCTATCCGGGAGATACTTATCTTAACAGGAAAAAATACATATACACTATCTATTTCCGTGCTGTGATCGCGGCCTTATGCTATAGTCATGAGAACACCTCCGCGAAAGACATTGCCTACGAAGCTAATTTTTTAGTTAGCTGGGTGGCAGTGTTCCCTAGCGTTTGGCTTTTCGTGGCAAGGCGCTGTGCCACTGAGTACGGGTTCGATCCTGCTTTGGTCCATATTTTTTTTCTGTTGTTGATTATTTGTCCATTTTTCCGAGTGCTGTAAACATACCTCCTTCTTCTCAAAGGCGCCTGACAGCAACAGAGCTGAAAACTGCCAGCAACTCATAGCTGATGGCTTGCGTCAGGATAGGTGAACCAAAACTGTTCAGACCCTACACCATCTTTTCGTAGTGCCACTATTAAACACACAAAGAAAAGAGTCGTCACGCCACGTGTCGTAGGCTGTAGGGAATACTGTGTAAATACCGATATTTTAAAAATAGACATTTGGCACATTATTTTGTGTAGAAATGAGGTCAGTTCTACGTCCGTGCCGCTTTTTTTCCGGCACACATTTAAGAATGTTGAGAATACCATAGACAGCTAAGAAGATTAATGAAAACGTTCTGAAAGAGGCCAAAGCTAAAAGAGAGTGAATTTCCAATATTAGGAAAAAACAAGCATCATTCTTTGGCCATATAATGAAAAGGCAACAGCTGGAATATATTATAACAACTGGGGAAAATTGAGGGACAAAGAGATAGATAGAGAGAAGCAAAGAGAAAAGATACCAGACATCTTATGAGAATGACTTGCCAGAACGTCAACAACAGAAATGATCAATAACTGTCAAGATCGAAATTTGTGGAGAGACATGATCACCTATGTCAGTAGGCATGGTACTTAAAGATGATGACCCACTTAAAGCTGTGGGAGCCTGGAAGTGGTAGGTCAGGATCGAACCCGACTTTCTGTCCAGTCCAGTTCACTAACAACTGAGCTATCGCGGCTTTCTTATGTCTGTGCCTAGTAACAAGACTAACAGTAATAGTCCAGCCTGGTCAATTATTGGGGATCGAGAGGGAAGGCAATCTGGTATTCAAAAGTATCATGCCGAAGACGGATATGTTGGGCCGAAATGTGCATATATCACAATTTTACTGCATGCGGCAAAACAACGCATTTTACGCTCACTTAACGTCCTTTTAAGGTCGGGAAAAGAAGAGGTGTAACTATTCCTTTAATCGTTGGGTGAACACAAAGAAGATACAAAATATGTTATTAATCTTCTTCTTTCCTTCTTCATTTGCCTTTAAGCATCGAGGGAAGATATATTTTGCAGTCTTTTATACTTCTGTTTGCCTCTGCTGCTGTTATGTTTCTTAGTGTTTCTAATATTCCGTCTATTCATATTTTTCGTGGTCGGCCTTTTGATCGTGTGTTCTCGCAACGTTTAGTGAAGGCTCGTTGTGTTGTGAATTGATCTTTCTGCCTTGTCACGTGGCCAAACCATTTTATCTGTTGTTTCTTTATATATTCTATGGTGGGGGTTATTCCTAGCTTTTTTTCTCAGTTCTTCATTTCTGATCATATCTCTCATGTTTTTTCCTGTCATTCGTCTAACACATTTCATCGCAACAGAGGTTTCTTCTATTATTGTTCTTGCATTTAGAGTCTAGAACTTGTATTGGAAGCACAACGTTGGAATGATGTTTGTATTATAGAGTGCCCGTTTTGCCTCTAGAGTCTTTTGCCTTGTTGGACAATAGTGGTGATAGCTGTCCAATGATTTGACAAGCTTTGTTGCATCTTGAATCTATTTCTGCTGTCTGTGAATTGTGAATAAAGCAGGAATTATTGACACTAACATTAATGCTGTGTTTATTTCAAGGCAAAGTATTTAGTGGATAGATAGACTGACATGCAGGCAGACATGGAAGTTAAGTAGAAATACAGATATGCAGGGAGACAGAAGGATCGGAGGGAAAAACATGCATATATAAGCAAACAGATAGACTTGCAGCCAATGGGCAAGCAGGCAGACAAACAGACAGACTAGCAGGCAGACAATCAGATGGACTAGCAGGCAGACAGGCAAGCAGAGAGACAATCAAACAGATAGATGGACGGATGGACGGATGGACGGATGGACAGACAAACAAATAAACAAACAGGCAGGCAGAGGAAGAAACGGACAGACATTTGAACAGATAAGCAGACATTATATATATATATATATATATATATATATATATATATATATATATATATATATATATATATATATATATATATATATATATATATATATAAGCAGACACACATCAGACAGGCAAACAGTAAGACATTCTGATAGAGAGATCGAGAAAGATAAATAAACAAAAATATAGACGTATGTGGATAACAAAGTGTAATCATATTGGATATAAGTGAGGAGGTTAAAAATTGGCGAAAATTCGATTTTTCATTTTCAAAATATGAGATGATATTCATATTTCTGTAGCTTCATAATCAAGTGCCATAACTGATGTTCGTTGTTACATTATTTTTTTCACGTTCATTCCCCTGTTACGTTTATTTATTAATTTTTTTTTTTTTTCAGTAAAAAAAAAAAAACTAGAGCACAGAGATTCTTAAAGGAAAGTCAGTTTCTAAATGAAGAAATATTAGTTTCCGACACCGTTGTTTAGAGCCGATGTTTTAGCTATTTATGTTGTAATTATTTAAATAAGTAATGGTAACGCCACAGGACCAGATGAAATTCACGCAAAAGCCATCAAAGCAGATATTAACACTTCTACCAAGATGATAATCTATTAGATACAATTTGGGAGAGGGAAGAAATACATAAAGACTGGAAAGAAGGTTATATGATCAAACTACCAAAGAAAGGAAGTTTACAGGAGTGCACAAACTATAGGGGAAATATGCTACTATCAGTGGCAGGAAAAAATATTAAGTAGGATCATCCTGGAAAGACTAAAAGAGGCCATAGAGAAACATTTCAATCTGCACCATCAAAGCAAGAGACAGAGTGGAATGGCGCTCCATGGTAGCCAACCTTCGATGCGGAGACGGCACTCAATGATGATGAAACATTTGAGAGATGAACAAGCAGGTTTCAGGAAGAACAGATCATGTGCTGATCAAATAACTACTCTACGTATAATAGTTGAACAAAGTTTAGAACTACAGTCCCCACTTTATATTGGATTCATAGATTACGAAAAGGCATTTGATAGGTTAGACAGAAGAATGCTTTGGAAGTTGCTGAGTCAGTACAGAATCCCCATAAAGTTTATTAAACTGATAAGAACAATGTATGAAGGAATGACATGTAGTGTGGTGCATGAAGGGCAGCTTACATAAGCATTTGAAATAAGAACAGGAGTAAGGCAGGGATGCCTTCTGTCTCCATTTCTCTTTCTACTGGCCATAGATTAGATTATGAAAATAACTCAAAACAGCAGAAATGGAATCCAGTGGTCACTGACCAAGAAACTGACTTTGCTGATGATATAGCTCTCCTATCACACATCCATCAACAGATGCAGGATAAAATGAGCATACTTGATGAGAGAGCACAACAGATGGGACCGAAAATAAATACAGATAATACCAAAATTATGAGAATTAATGCAGTTTGCAAAAACCAAGTAAAAATAGGAGAAATACCAATACTAGACGTACAATCTTACATATATCTGGGCAGTAATATAGACAAAGAGGAAGGAACAGAAAATGATACCAAAATAAGGATATCAAAAGCATGAGGAGCATTTGTTGCACTGGGAAAAATATGGAAGTCCAAAGAAATTAGGTTAAATACTAAAATAAAAATTGTCAACTACAATGTTAAATCAGTTTTATTATATGGCTGTGGAATATGAAGAACAACTAGAATGACAATCATGAAGATACAGACTTTCATTAATGGATGCTTACGCAGAATAAAAGGATGGAAATGGCAGGACAAAATCACTAACATAGAATTATGGAAATGTACCAGTCAAATACCAGTGGATAATGAGATACAGTGAAGACGATGCCGCTGGATAGGACACACACTACGGAAGCCAACTGAGAGTATTACACGAGGCCCTGTTTTGGAATCCCCAGGGAAAAAAGACAAAGAGGAAGACCAAGGAATTCTTCGAGAAGACAGATAGAAGCAGAGATGAAGATGATGGGGAAGACATGGAATGATCTTAAAAGAATGGCAAGAAACAGAACGGCTTGGAAAGTGTTTGTTGAAGATCTATGCTTCACAAGGAGCTGAAAGGTAGAAAAAGGAGAAGAATTAAATAAGTGCAAAGATGTATTCTTCTTTCTATACATCAGTTAACCATCAGCGTCATCGTTGTCATCATCAACATCATCATCATGTGCCATACCGGCTGGCATATGCGATCATGTCCTTCCACAATATTCTATCCACAGTGCATCGTATCAATTCTGTTGTTGAGTGTTTTCCTTGCCATGGAACCAAGCTATCTAGTGTCTTTTCAATTTGTCGTCCGCGATATCTCTTTTCCTGTATTTTGCCAGTGTTTGCCAAGTATTCCAACATTCCTCTTTTCATGATGCGCCCGAAAAATGTTGATTGTTTCTTTCTGATGTATTTTAGGAGCTCCCTTTTTGTGTTGGCCTCTTTGAGAACTTCCTCGTTGGTCTTTTTAGCTGTCCAGGGAACTTTCAACATTCTTCTGAGAAATTACATCTCTGTGGCCTCTAATCGTCTTTTCATTTGTTTGTCTACTGTCCATGATTCGCTTCCTGAAGTCCCCATTAACGTCGTTAGCTGTAAATAGAAGGTTGTGATTTGTCATGATTATTCCAGGCAATTTAAGAAGGTAGTTTGCCATTCCTTTCCTTCTTGGCAGTGACTGTACTAGTCGAAGATCGCAGCCATTGTCTCCATACATGAGATCCTCTGCCTGCCATCGCGGTTTTGGGGACCATAACCGGCACTACTTGTCGGCTGCTCCCACAACACCATCCACCACCTGCTCCAATGGCTTCACATAACCCTGATAGTGGGGTTAAACGGGAGCTTCACCTTGCCCAGGGGTGTCCCGAAGACTAGCGGAGGAAAGGAGACGTCTTACTCCTCCTCTGGTCGAGCTAAACTCTACCCCGCTAACCAGAAGCCTTCATGGGGTACAAAACTACAAATATTGATTTTAAAAAATACAAAACCACACTCAAATGGCAAGAACGTATCTATCTAAAAAAAGAGCATCTCAAAAAGGATCCTTTTCCGGTCATTCGGACCACCACGAGTCAACTGATCACATGACCTTGTTGAGATAGATAAGTACTTGCCATTTGTGTGCGCTATTTATGTAATAATGTTTGTTGTTTTGTACCCGGTTTTGTATCCTTTTGCCAAAACGCCGTTGTCTGTCTCGTCTCTTTTCGGTTTAGCTGCTTATGACTATTTTATGTTGATTTTATTTTCTGCAGCTCTGCTACTAGGGCCCCATATGATGCTTGATGTATTTTATATTATATATTTGTGCTTATCTTCTTTTATTAGTATAGCCTGTTGCTGTTATGTTTAGTATTCGGAGTTGATTTTTGTGTTTGATGGTCGTTTCACTATTATTCGCATTCGTTAATTTATTATTTGTGTTATTTCATGTTTTCTTACTTTCTTGTTCACAGTATTCTACGCAATCAACGTAAAAATGTTATGCTTTATTTCCGCTCCTGAAGACACCGGGGTGAGAGGAAACGAACGAACTGACAGTCTAGCTGGAACAGCTCCCGTGGAGGGCTGACGTGCGATGGACCGGCATCACATTCTGAATGTCCTCAGGAAGGCAGGGCGCGGTGATGATTCAATCAATGATCGTAAATCTACAACCATGTTCAGACTGGACGAACATCAGGTCAAAGTGTTAGAAAGTAGCCCTGGAAACAGAGAATAATGAGAAATCAACAAGGAACTGCAGTCATCAGTCACCAGCCCACACTGAGGGACATACTGGGGAGGAGATCTAAGCACATATAGACATAAGTAAAGTGTAAAGAGCTCCCGTCACGCCAAGTGGCGTATAGGAGATATTGTGTTAGTGACCATAAATTTTACAGACCTTAGGCACATGATTTTTGGGGTAATGTGGTCGGTATTACGCCCGTGCCGCTTTACTTTCCCAGAAAAAAAATCCGGTACCCATTTAAGGCTAGGTGAATCCGGAAGGCCGGTTGGGATCGAACCCTTCCTCTTGTTCTTTGTAATCCAGTTCACTAACCTCTGAGCTATCGCGGCTCCCACTTATAGACATGCCCGATGTTAAAGAAGGATGATCCGTAAACTAAACTAAACTAAACTAAACTAAACTAAACTAAACTAAACTAAACTAAACTAAACTAAACTAAACTAAACTAAACTAAACTAAACTGAACTGAACTAAATCTAACACTCCAATATCATTGCAAGTAAAAGACTGGATATGAAATAGGTGAACAAAAGACAAGCGAAGTATTTATCTCTTACTTCGTTTGTCATATTTACTGTATTATTGCTTTTTTCCCATTCAATATTTATTCATTATTTTTATTCCCATATATTTCTCCAACATTTCCTACATAAAAAAGGTAATGCTTTTTTCCCCAGATATGAAACATTTATTTTGCTGCTCTCTCCCAATATTTATTACTTATTTTTATTTCTATATTTATTTTCCTACTGCAGTTCTCATATCTATTCAATTACTTTTTTCTCCATATTTATTGAACTACTTTTTCTCAATATTTTTTTCACTACTTATTCTCCATATTTATTTCGTTACCTTTTCTCCGTATTTATTTAATTACTTTTTTCTCTATTCATCATCATTATTGAGTGCCATCTCCGCATCGAAGGTTGGCTACCATTGAGCGCCATTCCGCTCCGTCTCTTGCTTTGATAGTGCAGGTTGTTATAGGCTGACTTGTCCATCTTTTGATGTTGCTCGTCCATGTTAGTCTTGGTCTGCCTCTTTTACCTTGTTCCAGCCTATTACTTCACCTTTATCCGTCCGTTATTTATATTCATCTCTAGCCTCCAAGTCTTCACCAAAAGCAAATATTTTTTTTATTTCTTATTATTATCTTCATTACAACTGCCCTCGTTCCCTGTTGGCGTGTCTGTACAACTATAGAAGAAAGGCAACCATCAAACATAAATGTTATCCTGAAGTCTGATGTGTTGGGCCGAAAGACATACATGTCGTGGAGTGTTGTAAACCACAACAGAACCGACGACCGCTTTGAGTCTCTAGTTTCAAGAGGCCGACGAAAGAGCAAAGTAATCGTCGAGCAAAATTAAACTAAGGACAGAAGAAAATAACTTGTTTCCTGTGAATACTAGAAAACTACATGATTACATCTCCCAACACCACTTTCAAAAACAACTACTTTAAACAAATCAACGAAGAGTTTTTTCCTATAAGAACGGTAAACATTTTTAATTGGTGCAAAATCGCTCAATATTTTGGCTACTTTCCATTAAGTGCCCTCAGCTCAGTCTCGTCCACCACCGTATCTGTTGAGATGAATAGAAATAAGAAACTCGCTTGAATTAAAATAGACAACTTAACGAATGGTGTTGTAGTTTATTTTGAAATAATTCTAAAACTCAAGTCTAAAATATATCGATCGACCAGACATTTGATGGCTGGATATTTGATCAAGGTTTTGAAAGGTTTTCAGTGAACTCTTTTATATCTAAATTATTATATTATCTAATTCTATTATATATTATATATTTAAATATATAATACATTTTATATTTATACTACTGTTTTTTTTTAGTGTTGTTTAATTAATATACTATGTAAATTAAGGACACTGTAATTTCTTTTTTTTTTTTTTTTTTTGGATTGAGCGGTGTTTGGCTATCACAGTAGATCTTGGTTTGAATAGTTTCAGGGTTTCATAATCTAGAATTGTAAAAACGTAAGAAGCCCCGTCACGCCAAGTGGCGTATAGGGAATATGATGTTAGTGACCATACATTTTACAGACCTTCAGCACACGATTTTTGGCTAATGTAGTCAGTATTACGCCCGTGCTGATTTATTTTCCCAGAAAAAATCCGGTACCCATTTAAGGCTGGGTGAACCCGGAGGCCGTCGGTTGGGATCGAACCCTACCTCTTGTCCTTTGTATATCTAGAATTGCGCAACTTAATTACGGCATGAGCTGTCATTAATTCTGCAAAGTAATTCTGTAAACCTTTGTTTTAATTATTTCACTTCCTTACATAATTTGGGGTAATTTAATTTCACAATTTTCTACCCTGAATCTAGCAATTTAATTATTTCACTTTCTTACCTTATTCTGAGTAATTTAATTACACCATTTTCTACCCTGAATCTAGCAACTGAATTATTTCACATTCTTACATAATTCTCAGTCAGTACACCATTTACTACCCTAGGGAGCCGCGATAGCTCAGTGGTTAGTGAACTGGACTACAAAGGACAAGAGGTAGGGTTCGATCCGAACCGACGGCTTCCAGGTTCACCCAACCTTTAATGGGTACCGGATTTTTTCTGGGAAAGTAAAGCGGCACGGGCGTAATACCGACCACATTACCCCAAAAAATCATGTACTGAAGGTCTGTAAAATGTATGGTCACTAACACCATATTCCCTATAGGCCACTTGGCGTGACGAGGCTCTTTACTTACTTATTTACTACCCTAAATCTAGCAACTTAATTATTTCACTTTCTTACCAAATTTTTAGTAATTTAAGTACACCATTTACTACCCTGAATCTAGCAACTTAATTACTCCACTTTCTGTTTCGGTTTTTTTTTCCTTCGTTCGCCAGCTTTTACCTCTGACGAAGTCCCTATAGACTAGGAACTGAATTTTGCGTGTTAATCCATTTTTCCATGGCAGTCGTGTGCACAGTAAAAAAAGTAGTTAAATTGTCTTGGTTTTTACAACTACATTACTCACCTCTACCCCGTCTTGCATTTTCACTTAATTACTCCTCGTAGTGTCTTTATTACGCACTTTAATTACTACACTTTCTATCTTAAACTTGCAACTAAAGAACTTCATAAACTACTAGAGATTAACAAAATTGACGGCTAATTGGCTACAATCTGAGATTGAAGAACAAAACTTCGAGGCATTACTTTCAGCTTTCATTTTCTTCTTTTCATTTTGTTCCTCATTTGTCTTCAAGCTTCGAGAGATGATATAATTTGCAGTATTTTGCTCTTCTTGTGGCCTCTGTATATGTTATGTTTCCTAGCGTTTCTGATATTCCATCAATCCATGTTTTTCATGATCGGCCCATGAGTATGATGTTCTTGTAACGTTTAGCAAATGCTCCTTGAGTATGTGTCGTTTATGTAGTTGTCTTACTACCTTATCACGCGGTCAAGCACTTGTTTCTTTACGCATTCTATTGCGGGAATTATTTCTAGCTTGTTTATCTGTTGTGATCTTTTCTCGTTATTTTATCTTCTGATCTTATCTCATGTAATGAGAAGGGAACAGCTGGAATATATTGTACAAACTGTGAAGATTGAGCGACGAAGAGATAGAGGGAAGCAAAGAGAAAAAATACCAGACAGGTTAAGAGAATGGCTTGGCAGAAGGTCAACAACAACAATGATAAATAACTGTGGAGGTCGAAAGTTGTGGACAGACATGATCACCTACGCCAGCAGGTATGGTACTTAACGATGATCTTATCTCTCAGGCTGTTTCCTATAATTCGCCTAAAACATCTCATCTTGGTAGTGGTTATTTTTCTGGCTGTTCTTACGTCTAAAGCCCAACTCTGGCATTGGTAGTACAACTTTGGGATGAAGACTGTGTCCCAACTCTGGCATTGGTAGTACAACTTTGGGATGAAGACTGTGTCCCAACTCTGGCATTGGTAGTACAACTTTGGGATGAAGACTGTGTCCCAACTCTGGCATTGGTAGCACAACTTTGGGATGAAGACTGTGTCTGTAATGCGCACTTTAATTATTCCACTTTCTATCTTAAACGTGCAATTAAAGAAGTTCATAAACTACTTTACATTAACAAAGTTAAGCATCTAATTGGCTAAGGTTTCAAATTCAAGAAACAAAACTTGGAATCATCCCTTGCCACTTTTATTTAGGGTTGAAAAAAAAAAAATTGACGGCCTAATGAATTATTTTATTTCTAAATGAATGATAAAAGTTTGAGTAAATATTGACTATAGGTTTTGTTAGATTAGCTGGATATCTTCACTCTTCGATCTCCGTTTATTTGGCCAGACTTGTTAGTCTGTTTGCAGAGGTAAGGCTCGGTATCATGATTCGTTGATCTCTTTCATTCCATTTACTTGGCCCCGTAATGCTTGCTCGCGCTCACCCGATGACTAGAGGAATATACCTGATCGTCAACCGCCCTTAAAACGACGGTAAGTGGGCGTGTTTGCGTTGTGTTGTGGTTAGTTGTTGAGCTGTGACATTTACGTCTCTCGGCCTAACACATCCGACTTCAGCATGATGTTTATAACTACTGGGTTTCCTTCCCTCTGGACCCCTACTTCAGCATCATCATCCAGCGCCATACCTGCTAGCGTATGGTGATCATGTCTCCCCACAGTTCTCTATCCCGACAGGTATTTATCATTTCTGT
>JAVIAB010000108.1:20130348-20165348 GCA_032433765.1 Megaustenia siamemsis | reverse complement strand
ACTATACAGAAATCTCCGAACTTTTCTGGATAGACGGCCGAGCACATATGGGTGTAAATTCGCGTGCTAAGACGCCGGTTCAAGTCTCGTACTTTACCTTTATGAGGAAGATTCTGTGCAATCCATTTTTGACAATCTAAGCAAGAAAAAGAGTTCTTAAATGTTATTTAGGGCCGTTCTTAACATATGGATGTGAATCATGGAAAATAGGACAACAGACAAGAAAATCATTGGAGACTCTAGGGATGTGGTTTTACAGAAGAATGTTGAGAACCATGGACAGCTAAGAAGAGAAATGACAACATTCTGAAAGAGGCCAAAGCAAAGAGAGAGCTAATTTCCAATATTAGGAAGAAATAATCATCATTTTTTGGCCATGTAATGAGAAGGGAACATCTGCAATATATTGTGACAACTGAGAACATTGTGGGGCGAAGGGATAGAAGGAAGCAAAGAGAAAAGATACCAGACAGCTTAAGGGAATGGTTTGTCAGAAGGTCAACAACAGAAATGATAAATAATTGTCGACATCGAAAGTTGTGGAGAGACATGATCACCTACGCCAACAGGCATGGTTTTTGATGATGATGATGAACCAGTTTGCAAGGTAATTAAGGGGAGCAGAAGCGCCTGCGACCTCCGGTTGCAATAGCAGGATCAGCGCACCATCAGTTGACCAAGACCTAGCAGTTCTACCTCCTCGTGGTCTCCCCTGGTAACAGTCTACGTCAAACCAGACTGGCTAACAGAAACTAGGATCGACGTGTTCCCTGTAGTGGTGGCTGTTACTGATATAGAGGACCCAGTATTGCAGTAACTATGGGCTGGACTAGTTGTTTCCCAGCATAGCCTGGGATAGACGAACTCCAACTTCTCCAGTAAGAGCCGGGAATGTCAAGAAAGCCATTACGACCCGCCACATCAATCAGTCAAAGGGCACCCTGCCTGCATCAACTTGTGGCAATCCGTGAACAACAACAAGAACAACAACAAGGTAATTATAGGGTATGTCTATTTCGAATTCATTTTCAACTTTGTTGATATCCGACATTGTTTGTATTCATAATGTATCAAAAGATTGATTTGTTATTTCCAAATGTTTGAATCTGAACAAATGGTGTTGGGCCACCTGGTGTTAAGACAGAAAGATCAAAACATTATACAAAGAGGCTTCAATAGGTGCTATGAAAAAAAACCGGACTCAAGGGCAGACCAAAAAGAAGATGGATTGATGGAATGTTGGAAACACTAGGGAACATAACAGCAGGAGAAGCTAGAAGAAAAGAGCAACAGATCGCAAACTAAGTCTTGTAGCGTCAAGGCAAAGAAATGCATATAAATGCAAAAAAGATACGAAGCTGCAGTAAAACTAATTGTAAGGAAAAAAATAATAGCAAATATGGACACAAATAGGGAAAAACGGTACGGTTAAAGTAAAAAAAAAAAAATAAGTGGACGACATAAATTAGAACGACGACTCAGCTCATTCGACCTTCGGCAGGATCAAACATACAACACACACACACAGATATGTAATTGACACTAAAAAAAAATAATAAAGAAAGAAGAATTATCTCAAACTGGAATGAGAAATGGAGGACCCACTATAGCTCAGTGGTTACTTAACTGGACTACAAAGGACTACATTTTTCTTTTCAATCAGCCAGGTAGCAGAACCATATTGCGTGATCAAAGGTCTGTGTAGTAGAAGAAGAAAAAGGAGCAGAAGAAAGAGAAGTATAAATAACAAAATATTTCTTTCATTGCCTCTGCTCGATCTATCTATCTATCTATCTATCTATCTATCTATCTATCTATCTATCTATCTATCTATCTATCTATCTATCTATCTATCTATCTATCTATCTATCTATCTATCTATCTATCTATCTATCTATCTATCTATCTATCTATCTATCTATCTATCTATCTATCTATCTATCTATCTATCTATCTATCTATCTATCTATCTATCTATCTATCTATCTGTCTGTCTGTCTGTCTGTCTGTCTGTCTGTCTGTCTATCTGTCTATCTATCTATCTATCTATCTATCTATCTATCTATCTATCTGTCTATCTATCTATCTATCTATCTATCTATCTATCTATCTATCTATCTATCTATCTATCTATCTATCTATCTATCTATCTATCTATCTATCTATCTATCTATCTATCTATCTATCTATCTATCTATCTATCTATCTATCTATCTATCTATCTATCTATCTATCTATCTATCTATCTATCTATCTATCTATCTATCTATCTATCTATCTATCTATCTATCTATCTATCTATCTATCTATCTATCTGCCTGCCTGCCTGTCTGTCTGTCTGTCTGTCTGTCTGTCTGTCTATCTATATATCTGTCTGTCTGTCTGCATATCTATCTGTCTGTCTATCTGCATGCCTGTATGTCTACCTAGCTACCAATTTACCTGCCTGCCTACCTGCCTACCTACCTGCCTACCTACCTATCCTGCCTGCTTGTCTATCTTCCTGCCTGCCTGTCTATCTGCCTCTATCCAGCTACCTCTTATCCCCTCTCTCCATACCTTCCTTTTTGTTTTAATTAAACCAGACATGCACATATTTTTTTCTAATTTCTCTCTCTCTCTCTCTCTCTCTCTCTCTCTCACACACACACATTCTACTTACATCCATCCCTCTCTCACACTCTCTTCCACCTACCATTTCTTTAGAAACAAAATCAGACATTAAGACATTAACACCCCTCCCAATCCTCCTCATTTTCCACTTTCTCTCATTCAAACGCACGTCTCCACCTTTCCTCTTTTTATTTTTTTTAACAAAACCAGACATACATACTTTTCTTTCTCTCCATCTTGAAAGAAATTAAAACAGGTTTCTGTTTGTTTGGTGTTCTCCAACAAACACAATGCACCCTTAAGTCCCGACATGCTTGAGCGAGTTAAAAAAAATAACCGCATTTTTCTTCTGCTAGAACCACTTGAAATCCCCCTTTAGATACAGCCTGGACAACAGGGAGCAAAAATAAAAATAAAAAGAAACGAATTCTGAAAAGATCTAGGAACGAGGGGGGGGGGGGGGGAATTGGACAGAAACTTAGGGGTAGGGGATTTGCGAATGGAGGAAAATTGGGACGGGAGAAATTGAGAGAAAAGCAAATGGAAGAACAGGGAGTCTTGAAATTACTAGCTCTTGAATCAAAAGGCTCATTTCAACCGTCTCTGGGTTAGCCCCGAGGCAACGGTAAAAACTGAATTATGAAAGTAAAGATTCGAGAAGGAGTTCTCGCCTGCGCTGAGGGAAAAGTAAATATGAACGTGTTTCTGTCGAAAGTGGAAGTCTTGCTAAATTATGGGTTGGTCTGGAGGGAGATGCGGGTGAGGGGAAAGCGAGAACACGTGGTATGTCTGTAGAGTTGATTTGTGAGGAGTTGAGGTTGAAGATGTAATGAGTGGATGGAGTTTTCTAAGGTTTAGTTATGAAAATGTTGATAAATTGAGCGTTTGTTGTTATCTGCTTCATTGCAGCTTTTTTTCCCCCCCTATTTCTTAGGGTGCACCCAGGGTTTTCTATTTGTTGTGGAGAATAAAGATATGCGCGTGCTATGCGCAAAGTCGCTACGAAGTGTTCGGACCAGAAATTTTATTTCATCGCCGATAGAAAAACTGATGTAATTTTCCAAATATGAAATCAAATTTCTAAAAATATCTTAGGTACACTCGTCAATGCCACGGAGTTAGTGCTCCATGCATTATGACCAGGAAAGGGTCGGAGTTACAATCTAGTATAATAGCTCTTTGATCAAAAGTGTATTTCTTCCTCGTTTTCTTTCCTTTTCATTTCACTTTTTTCTTTCTATTGCATCCAAATATAGCAAACATTTATCCATTTGGTACTTCTACAGTTAAGAGATTTTTTTTTTGAAGTAAAAGCGGCGGCCTGACGTGATACCGACCACATTAACCATATATACACAATACCATATTAACCATATGTGCACAAGGGAACAAATATGCTTACTAACATATATTCCCCATACACCTAGCACGGTTTGGGAGGGAACCTTTCATTACTTGTTTACTTCATCAGTAACATTCATATTGTTTTAATATCAAGGGCGAGTAACAGTAACTATGCTGACCTAACAGTACCTTCCCGTAACGGGAGGTGACGCAGAGTTAATCAGTCTGGTTAAGGGAAAAGATTTAGAAGAAGGAAGGCAAACGGGTCTTAAAACGCTTTGCTGTAATCGGATGCCCTGGGTCGAAAAGCGCAAAATATTACAGCTTGTTGTAAATGATAACTCATCTGCACTAATTTAGTGTCCTTTCAAGGCCCGGTGGTGAAGATGAGTAGTCATTAGTTGAACTTTGAAGAGGAAGGAGAAGGTGAAGAACAATAAGGAAAAGAAGAAGAAAAAGAAGGTGAAGAAAAAAAGAAGAAATGGAAGAGGGTGAAAAAGAAGAAGAGAAAGAAAAGAAATGTCTGCAATACAGCACTTGTTTGCATTCAGAGTTATTCCTTAGAGAAACATCAGTCGAATCAGGCAGAATTAGGCAAATATAAACATGGGGATGAATTAAGCAAAGCTTCTAAATGGTGCCAACATCATGTAAGATTAAGCTTCTGGTTCTAGAATAATTCTCAGCTCAAATTAATTATATCAAAGGTCATAGTTTAGAAAACAACAACGCAACAGCTAAAATATTGTTCCTCAGTTCATGTTGTTCATTTGCTGTAAAATTGTACAAGTTTTGGTATTTCAATTCTATAGGTTCACTTGTAGAATAAAAAAAAGTAAAGTACCCCCGTCACGCCTAGTGGCGTATAAGGAATATGGTGTTAGTGACCATAAATTGTACAGACCTTCGGCACATGATTTTTGGGGTAATGTGGTCGGTATTACGCCCATGTCGCTTTACTTTCCCAGAAAAAAATCCGATACCCATTTAAGGCTGGGTGAACCCGGAAGCCGTCGATTGGGAGCGAACTCTACCCCTTGTCCTTTGTAGTCCAGTTCACTAACCACTGAGCTATCGCGGGTCCCCACTTGTAGAATAATTAAAGAAAACAAAAGATATTTTCTCAATTCTAATATTTGCTGTTCAATAGTTTGCGGTTTCTAAATATAATAGTCTAGCATTTACATTTTCTAACATTTCATTGCTTCATTACGGCAATGCTTAGCATTTCAAAAATGATCTCTTTGTGATTCTAAAGTTTGTGCTGTCTTTAAAAGAATGTGCACAATATAGGAAGCTTCCTAATGCGTAATGAATAATTCAGACCTACATTAAAGAATGCTTGCACAGAATATGGTTATGGTTAATCAAAGGCCCCGGTATCACTGCAAACGAATTAAAATCCACAATTGCTCAACCGTCCGTGCCAGTGGAATCATCCGAAATAAAACTTATCTAATTGGAGGATCCAAACAAGAAAAAAACAGCTGCAGGCCTCATCATAGAAGCTACAGCACACGCCAAAAGACAAAATGCAAAGCGGCACCGAAAGTGAAAGCAGATGAACTGTTCTTTTTGGTATACCATATCATCATTCATCGTAAGCAATCGAAATATCTAGACACGATCCGGATGAAAAAACCACAGCTCACTGTGTGCAGAGAGCACTAAACTCATTAGCTCTGGCAGCAAGCCGGACTTGGAATATGAGGAAACTGCAACAAAGAACACTTTTCAGACTGAACCTCAACGATTCCTGACGCCTATCCTACATATTGACCGGAAAGCATTGCGCAGAATAAATAGATGGAAATGGCAGGACAAAATCACTAACATAGAATTATGGAAATGTACCAGTCAAACACCAGTGGATAAAGAGATACAGCGAAAACGATGGCGCTGGATAGGACAACACTGCCAACTGAAAGTATTACACAACAAACCCTTTTTTGGTATCTCCAAAGAACAAGACAAATAGGAAAACCAAAATATTTTTCGAGAAGACAGATGGAAACAGAGATGAAGATGATGGGGAAGACATGGAATGATCTTAAAAGAATGGCAAGAAACATAATTTGGAAATTGTTTTTTGAAGACTTATGCTCTACAGGGAGTAGAAAGATAAAGAGGAAGAATGCACTATTTTCTGCTTTCTTAATGCAAAAATGCGCAGTTTTATTGAAGAAATAGGTGGTGAAGAATTTTTAAGATCCGAAACACTAGGTCGACGGTTCAATTTCTGATGATCAGATTGGCTCCTTTTTCGAAGCTCTGTATGAAGAGGTTGCTTTTCCTGGAGACAAATAATAATAAATTAATATTATTGTAGTGGGGAACTTCCGAGGCGATAATTCATAGGAGGAAGAGGTATGTTTTACAGCACTAAATAAAATGACAAATACACAACAGAAAAAAAACAAAACAAAGAACAATGTATGGTCCGAAGCAGGATCGAGCCGGTACTCCTTGGCACTGCGCCTTGCCTGGAAACGTGAAGTTGCGTGCCTATAAATGTTTGTCTGCAACACAAGTATTCAGCCCTACCGGGAGATACTTGTCTTAATAGGAAAATACAGAAATACAATTTATTCCCAAGCTGTGCTTCCCTATGCTATAGTCATGAGAACACCTGCGTGAAAGACATCGTCCACGATAGCTAGTTTTTACTTAGCTGATAGCAGTGTTCCCTAGCGTTCGGATTCTCGTGCAAAGGCGCAGTGCCAAGGTGTATGGGTTCGATCCTACTTTGGACCATACATTATTCCTTTTTTTTTCTGTTGTTGTTTATTTGTCTTTTTTTGTGAGGGCTGTAAAACATACCTCTTCCTCCCTCCTATTTCTGCCTCGCAATGCACAATGCAGTAGGGAAGTGAAGAACTGAACTTGTCGTGTTGAGCCACATCATTTTTGAGCTGAGAAGGCCAGTGTACATCCTCACTATTTATCCATTTCCAAACTCGCTTAGCCATGTAATTACCAGGCCCTTTCTTCAGGAGACAGAATTGAACACACCTTCCTTTTATCATCCGGGGAACGCCCTAGTGGGTACTCAATTTATGGACACATGATCTAAAGCTAATTTACGTAATCTCGTAATCTGCCACCACTCATAAATTGATTGGGCGGAGTCTGGTAGTTTCGCACTAAAAGAACACAAACTTTTAAGTTTCTAAAGTATCTGTGGTGCACACATTGTTGTGGGTCTTGCTTCCATCCTTCAAAGGCAATTCTCATTTTTCTTGGGGAAGTTATATATTTCTGTCAGATCCTCCAGCCCTGTAATTATCCCAGCCCGCGAGGGATGCAGATCAGTTATTAGCCTCACTTTTTAGAGCAAATTCAAGAATATTGCCCTCTGTAAATCGGCTCCAAACCTCGGACGTAACACTGGGCTCTCGTATTGGCAAACCCTTGTCCATTAACCACTTGGGATGTCTTGTCGCCCGTAGGAATTCTCGTGGAGCCCATACCGCGAGCACTAGGTCGAGGGACGTTTGGGTCTGTGCTGAGAGGGAAATTATGCTCTTAGGTTAGTAGGCGGGGGCAGAGATTACACGAATGGGCTTGGAGGGTGAAGCTTGTACAAGATTACGGCTTTTTACACTGAGGAGAAGACTCAATTGGATCTTGTGGCCTTATTTTTTTTCTTTGCTGCAAAATTGCATATTTTTTAGATCGCAGCCAAATGAAATATGGAGTGAGTGAAGGATGTACTGGTTGGGCAAATTATAGAGATTAGGTTCAGTAAAGAGGCAGTGCACACAGCGATAATTTGAGGTCATTTTAGTTTTATCTTAAAAAAATAAAGAATCAAGAATTGGCGAGTTGACTGCTGGGGTAATGACACTGTAAGGGAAAGAACGCACATAAAAGCAATTAGAATAGGGACAGGAGCAAGAAAATATTAGAGAGAGAAAGAGAGAGCGAGAGAAAGAGTTTAAAAAGAGTCTGTTGGAGACAAGGAAGAATAAAAAGTGAGAAACAGAGCGAACATTACATTGCTTCAAGGCTATCTGAGATAAGTGGATCAACATTGAGGGCAATACTATTGAATACTTTGTTTGTTCTTTCCGTACCGGATGCCGAGAAAACACAGAGAGAAATGGATTGGCTAGAAGAAAAACGGAAGCAGTCCGCGCTAATGGTCGACCAAATATTAGCCGTCTGTTAAGGAGACGACAACCGGCCATATTTGACGTAAAAATAGAGCTGTGTGCCTGCCGATCGAAGACATATTTGCAACATCTTCTGTAATATAATAAATAGGGACGTCGTGAAGCAGGCATTGTTGGTGACATCAATTATCTGAGCTAGTGTACACTGCCAGGACGGCTACTGGTCTGTCTCTGACGTTGTTTGACTTCACGCGCAAGAACTTCGCAAATACGTGCTACATTAATCCGTAGAGTCACTATTCGTTCGCAAATTCTGAAACTGTCTGGAATGAATCTTCTTCTTAAAAGAAAGTGTCATTTTTTAAAGTCTGACATAACAAAGTCATATTCTCTTTGTGCATGTTGAATATTAAAATAAAGCACAGCGACATTTCACACGTTTTTCTAAATTTGAATTAAAACATATATTGTGTCAAGTAAAGAAAATAATACAACTATTAAGCTTCTGCGCATGCTGTACTTGGAGCCGTGATAGCTCAGTGGTTAGTGAACTGGAATACAAAGGACAAGAGGTAGGTTCGATCCCAACCGATGGCTTCTGGTTCACTCAGCCTTTAATAGGTACTGGATTTTTCAATGGGAAAGTGAAGCGGCACGGGCGTAATACCGACCACATTACCCCAAAAATCATGTTCCGAATGTCTGTAAAATGTATGGTCACTAACACCATATTCCCTATACGCCACTTGGCGTGACGGGGTGTAATTTACTACTCTTTACAGGCTGTACAGGCAGTTCTCGTGTATCTTCATGATGTATGGAGCCGGGATAGGACTGGTGTTAGTGAAGTGATCCACTTAGGATAATAGGTCGTGGCTCGTTCTCGATTGTAGATAAAACTAGCAGTAAGTCGATAAACTTTATTTTAAATCGGGGACCTCGGTAGCCTAATTGGGAAAACCACCCGACTGGACTACCGACGTTCGGGCAACCCGTGTTCGATTCCCGCTGGGAGCAGTGTGAGTTGTACTCGTGGTTGGAAAAAAAAATACCCCCACGGGTCGACCCAACCGCTGGCAGAAATTGGTACTAGGGTATTTACCAGGGTATTGCCCTGGGAAGTTGAGGAATGTCGTCTCGCATCATGAGTTTCGATGCTTGAAGCGACACTATCCAGAAGTCTCCGAACATTTCTGGTTCAAGTCTCGTACTTTACTTAACCATTATTTTTACTTTATTTTAAATACTAAAAAAAAATACTGCTCTGACTTTATGCTGACCACGCCTATTGTGTTGTTGTAGTCTTATGTGTTGTCGAAATCTATTTCGATGTGGGTTTCTATTGTGCTGTTGAAGTCTATTCCGTTGTTAAAGCCTAATGTTATGTCGCAGCCTACTGTATTGTCGAAATCTATTGTGTCGTTGAAGTGCACAGGGGTCCCTCGCCGCACAAACAGATAGCTCCGTCTTCGGAGGTACTCATATTTTTTTCCGTCCATGAGTAATTTAAGTTTCAAATCGGGCATAGCTTCTGAGACCAGGGGTGGTTGTCGCACAGAGAAATCACAAATAAAGATCTCAATTGGAGCAGCCGGGGTTTGAACTAACGTCTTCTCTGTCTCGAGAGGGAATCTTGTCCCAAGACCAACCAATCTCCTATTTATAATTTAAAATCAGTCCAACGTATTAAAATCATCATCATCATCATTATGTGCAATACCGATTGGTGTAGACGATCATGTCCTTCCACAAACTTCTATCTATCGTTTATCGTATAAGTTCTTTTGTTGACTGTTTTCCATGCCATGACACCAAGCCATCCAGTATTTTTTCTCTTTGTCGTCCGCGATCTCCCTTTCCCTATACTTTGCCAGCTGTAACCAAGTATTCCAACGTTCTTCTTATGATGTGCCCGAAAAAGTTTTATTGCTTCTGATGTTTCTTATGAGCTCCCTTTTTGTGTTGGCCTCTTTTAGAATTTCCTCGTTGGTCTTTTTAGCTGTCCAGGAAACTTTCATCATTCTTTTGAGAAATCCCATCTCGGTGGCCACTAACATTAGAGTGAAGCACTCAGCATTAAAATAAACATCAAAATTGCTAATACGGTAACTGTTTCAATTTATTTATTTATTTATTAGCAGTAAGCAAACTGCAAGAATCTTAATCTATAAGTAAACAAAACATATAACACAGGATCCGATGTCTTTCAAAGAAATGAATGTAATCAACAAGAATACGTTGAGGAGAGCTGGAAGTCTTCAACCCAAATCGTAATAGATGTAACTCCATCTAGAATAATCAAATGCCAAGTCGAACTGTTATGTTTAGTTTGTGATCTGACCATAATGGACAACACAACAGACTTAGACATGACAGTAGACTTTGGTAACAGAATATACTTCAACAACACAATCGACTTCCACAACACAATAATAGACTTCAACAACACAATAGACGTCAACAAAAAAATCAACATCAACAACACAATAGACTTCCACAACACAATAATAGACTTCAACAACACAATAGACTTCAACAACACAATAGACGTCAACAAAAAAATCAACTTCAACAGCACAATAGACGTCAACAACACAATAGACTTCAACAACACAATAGACGTCAACAACACAATAGACTTAACGACACAATAGACTTCAACAACACAATAGACTTCAACAACACAATAGACTTCAACAACACAATAGACTTCAACAACACAATAGACTTCAACGACACGATAGACATACACGACACAATAGACTTCAACAACACAATAGACTTCAACAACACAATAGACTTCAACAACACAATATACTTCAACAACACAATAGACTTCAACAACACAATAGACTTCAACAACACAATAGACTTCAACGACACAATAGACTTCAACGACACAATAGACTTCAACAACACAATAGACTTCAACAACACAATAGACGTCAACAACACAATAGACTTCAACGACACAATAGACTTCAACAACACAATAGACTTCAACAACACAATAGACGTCAACAAAACAATAGACTTCAACAACACAACAGACTTCAACGACACAATAGACTTCAACGACACAATAGACTTCAACAACACAATAGACTTCAACAACACAATAGACTTCAACAACACAATAGACGTCAACAACACAATAGACTTCAACAACACAATAATAGACTTCAACAACACAATAGACGTCAACAACACAATAGACTTCAACAACACAATAGACGTCAACAACACAATAGACGTCAACAACACAATAGACGTCAACAACACAATAGACTTCAACAACACAATAGACGTCAACAACACAATAGACTTCAACAACACAATAGACGTCAACAAAAAAATAGACGTCAACAACACAATAGACGTCAACAACACAATATACGTCAACAACACAATAGACTTCAACAACACAATAGACGTCAACAACACAATAGACTTCAACAACACGATAGACTTCAACAACACAATAGACTTCAACAACACAATAGACGTCAACAACACAATAGACTTCAACAACACAATAGACGTCAACAACACAATAGACTTCAACAATACAATAGACTTCAACAGCACAATAGACTTCAACAACACAATAGACTTCAACAGCACAATAGACTTCAACAACACAATAGACTTCAACAACACAATAGACGTCAACAACACAATAGACTTCAACAGCACAATAGACGTCAACAACACAATATACTTCAACAACACAATAGACTTCAACAACACAATAGACTTCAACAGCACAATAGACTTCAACAACACAATAGACTTCAACAACACAATAGACTTCAACAGCACAATATACGTCAACAACACAATAGACGTCAACAACACAATAGACTTCAACAACACAATAGACTTCAACAGCACAATAGACTTCAACAACACAATAATAGACTTCAACAACACAATAGACTTCAACAACACAATAATAGACTTCAACAACACAATAGACGTCAACAACACAATATATGTCAACAACACAATAGACGTCAACAACACAATAGACTTCAACAACACAATAGAATTCAACAACACAATAGACGTCAACAACACAATAGATGTCAACAACACAATAGACTTCATCCACACAATAGACGTCAACAACACATTAGAATTCAACAACACAATAGACTTCAACAACACAATAGACTTCAACAACACAATAGACTTCAACAACACAATAGACGTCAACAACACAATAGACTTCAACAACACAATAGACTTCAACAACACAATAGACGTCAACAACACAATAGACTTCAACAACACAATAGACTTCAACAACACAATAGACGTCAACGACACAATAGACTTCAACAACACAATAGACGTCAACAACACAATAGACTTCAACGACACAATAGACGTCAACAACACAATAGACTTCAACAACACAATAGACTTCAACAACACAATAGACGTCAACAACACAATAGACGTCAACAACACAATAGACTTCAACAACACAATAGACTTCAACAACACAATAGACGTCAACAACACATTAGAATTCAACAACACAATAGACGTCAACAACACAATATATGTCAACAACACAATAGATGTCAACAACACAATAGATGTCAACAACACAATAGATGTCAACAACACATAACACAATAGATGTCAACAACACAATATACTTCAACAACACAATAGACTTCAACAACACAATAGACTTCAACGACACAATAGACGTCAACAACACATTAGAATTCAACAACACAATAGACTTCAACAACACAATAGACGTCAACAACACAATAGATGTCAACAACACATAACACAATATACGTCAACAACACAATAGATGTCAACAACACATAACACAATATATGTCAATAACACAATAGACTTCAACAACACAATAGATGTCAACAACACAATAGATGTCAACAACACAATAGATGTCAACAACACATAACACAATAGATGTCAACAACACAATAGACTTCAAGAACACAATAGATGTCAACAACACAATAGATGTCAACAACACAATAGATGTCAACAACACATAACACAATATATGTCAACAACACAATAGACTTCAACAACACAATAGATGTCAATAACACAATAGATGTCAACAACACAATAGATGTCAACAACACAATAGATGTCAATAACACAATAGATGTCAATAACATAACAGATGTCAATAACACAATAGATGTCAATAACACAATAGATGTCAACAACACAATAGATGTCAATAACACAATAGATGTCAACAACATAATAGATGTCAATAACACAATAGATGTCAACAACACAATAGATGTCAATAACACAATAGATGTCAACAAAACAATAGATGCCAATAACACAAAAGATGTCAACAACACAATAGATGTCAATAACACAATAGATGTCAACAACACAATAGATGTCAATAACACAATAGTTGTCAACAACACAATAGACGTCAACACCACATTAGACTTGAACAACACAATATATGTCAATAACACAATAGATGTCAACAACACAATAGATGTCAATAACACAATAGATGTCAACAACACAATAGATGTCAACACCACAATAGACTTCAACAACACAATAGACGTCAACACCACATTAGACTTGAACAACACAATAGACTTCAACAACACAATAGACGTCAACAACACAATAGATGTCAACAACACAATAGACTTCAACAACACAATAGATGTCAACAACACAATAGACTTCAACAACACAATAGATGTCAACAACACAATAGATGTCAACAACACAATAGACTTCAACAACACAATAGATGTCAACAACACAATAGACGTCAACAACACAATAGATGTCAACAACACAATACATGTCAACAACACAATAGACTTCAACAACACAATAGATGTCAACAACATAATAGACGTCAACAACACAATAGATGTCGACAACACAATAGACTTCATCAACACAATAGATGTCAACAACACAATAGATGTCAACAACACAATAGTCTTCAACAACACAATAGATGTCAACAACACAATAGACTTCAACAACACAATAGACTTCAACAACACAATAGACTTCAACAACACAATAGATGTCAATAACACAGTAGATGTCAACAACACAATAGACTTCAACAACACAATAGACTTCAACAACACAATAGACTTCAACAACACAATAGACTTCAACAACACATTAGACCTCAACAACACAATAGACTTCGGCAACACAATGACCTCAACAACACAATCAACTTCAACAACACATTAGACCTCAACAACACAATAGACTTCGGCAATACATTGACCTCAACAACACAATAGACTTCGGCAGCACATTAGACCTCAACAACACAATCAACTTCAACAACACATTAGACCTCAACAACACAATAGACTTCGGCAACACATTGACCTCAACAACACAATAGACTTCAACAACACATTAGACCTCAACAACACAATAGACTTCGGCAACACAATGACCTCAACAACACAATCAACTTCAACAACACATTAGACCTCAACAACACAATAGACTTCGGCAATACATTGACCTCAACAACACAATAGACTTCGGCAGCACATTAGACCTCAACAACACAATAGACTTCAACAACACAATAGACTTCGACAACACGATAAAATTCGATATCACATTAGACTTCGACAGCACATTAGACTTCAACAACACAATAGACTTCGACAGCACATATTAGATTTCAACAACACAATAGACTTCGACAGCACATATTAGATTTCAACAACACATTAGACCTCAACAACACAATAGACTTCAACAACACAATAGACCTGGACAGCGCATTAGACTTCGACAGCACATTAGACTTCGACAGCACATTAGACTTCAACAACACAATAGACTTCGACAGCACATGTTAAATTTCAACAACACAATAGACCTCGACAGCACATTAGACTTCAACAACACAATAGACTTCGACAGCACATATTAGACTTCAACAACACACTAGACTTTGACAGCACATTAGACTTCAATAACAAATAGACTTCGACAGCACATTAGACTTCAGCAACACATTAGACTTCGACAGCACATTAGACTTCAACAACACAATAGACTTCGACAGCACTTGTTTCAGATGTTCACACTTTGAGGTAGGATCTTTAATTCCTGTAGACGATTTCATGAACTTGGTCCTTCACAATTCTGAGCATTTACAAGTCTCATCATTCATAAGTGCCGACATTCACAAATCTTGGCATTCACAAGTCTCAGCATTCACATGTCTCAGCTCTCAGCTTTGTGTCTTCTGTTTATTACATGAAGCTTTAATCATTACACTTTTATTCTACTTTATTTTCATTTCTCCTTAACAATCAGCTTTACTGCAGCTTTGAATTTATATGCATATATCTCTGCCTTGACCACCAACCCGTACAACGCAGTTCGAGACAAACAAACTCTAGCCTTCTATGGCGGTTTTCAATGCAAGATTTTAGCTTAGGATAAGACTTGGACCAAAATCAGTACCCATGCTTGAAATCCACACCAGAAAAGAGCAAAGAAGAACAGACTACGTTCGCTAGATCCATGATGTTCTACAGTTAAAACAATCATATTGTCGAACTGTCAAAATTATTTAACTTTATTGCTAATCAAGGCATCTATAACCTTAATAAAAGTATCTTTAGTTTATTTTAAGGATAACATTTCTGTATCTTATCTTTACAGTATGTTTAGTTATTTCGTTCTCTAGTAAACTTAAACATGGTCTAAATCAATACTACTACTACTACTACTACTACTACTACTACTACTACTACTACTACTACTACTACTACTACTACTACTACAACTAATTTCACTGATAATAATAGTTTCAGCATCTCTGAATACTTTTAGAAATCCTGAAAAAACACATGTCCGGCTACACCCCTTTTCTAGGATTCAACGAACTGCACGGCTTCAGGATATTTGCTCCAGCAATCCTAGCCAAATTACTTTCCTGTAGTTTACCATCTAATTATCTTCCTCATCATCTTACTCGCTGTTTCTCTTCCTTCTTCTTCTTTACACCTACTTCATAACCTTCGTCCTCTCTTCTTTTCATTTCATCTACTTCTCATCGTCGCAACTATTTCATGTTATTTACCTTCTTTGTTCTTCTTTCATTTCATTTCTTAGTTGGCTTGAGTATAATCGTATCAATGAGGGGATGGGGGTTCTAGATGTAAGAACGTGGCATCTTGGACAAGAAGGTTCGCGGTTCAAATTACATCACTGCTGATGGTGAATTTTCCTTTTTTTTCGAATCCATGATGTCTTTGGGGTTCACCCTCCTCCTGGTCTCTTGGCTGTGAGATCCTACTTCTAGCCTCTGGGATACCGGCGACAGTCATTCTGTGCACATGAAAGAACTCATGCAGTTACATGAGTTGGCAATCGGATACAGTAAGCTAAACATGACCGCTGCCTGGATAAAATGGACATGAAGATATACCCCAAACGCCAAAACACTCAAGGAAAACAACATGACAGTATGTCTGAGTCCGGAGAATATCTGTCTGCATGGCGAGGGACATCTGAGCACATACCTTGATTCTTGATCCCTCCCACGCTGGGACGTAGACGTTGCATACGGGTTGTAGTGTTTTCGCCATCCATCTCTGTTCTGGGCTAGATGTTCAACCTTGTCTACTGAGTTTATGCCTGCCAAGTTTGCTTCTCTTACAAGTGTTCTTTATAATTTCTTTTTAGGTCTTCCTCTTTTCCTGCATTCTGTTGTTTCCCATAAAGAACCTGTTTTGAGAGTTCTTTTGTTGTCTCTTCTCACCACATGTTCACAACAAATCTTTGATTGCATGTAGAGTAAACATTCAGTTGTACACAGAGTAGAGTACACATTCCATTGTACACAGAGAGGAGGTACACATTCCATTGTACACAGAGAGGAGGTACACATTACATTGTACAGAGAGTAGAGTACACATTCTATTGTACACAGAGAGGCGGTACACATTACATTGTACAGAGAGTAGAGTACACATTCTATTGTACACAGAGAGGAGGTACACATTACATTGTACAAAGAGTAGAGTATACATTCTATTGTACACAGAGTAAAGTACACATTCCATTGTACACAGAGTAAATTGCACATTCCATTGTACATAGAGTAAAGTGCACATTCCACTGTACACAGAGTAAAGTACACATTCCATTGTACACAGAGTAGAGTGCATATTACATTGTACACAGAGTAGAGTACACATTCAATTGTACACAGAGTAGAGTACATATTCCATTGTACACCGGCACACACACACCGGTATAAAAAATGGAAAAAGTTACATTCACGACAAATTCAGCACATCGGAAATTTGCTAGATATATGAAGTTATATGAAAATATGGATGTGAATCATGGGCAATAGGACAACAGACGGGTAATGTTTACCCGTTAAGTGGGCGTAGATATGTTGAGTGGCTTGTTTCTTGTTTTTTTTTTTTTTGCCCCACATATCTGTCTTCGACACGTCCATTTGTCAATTTTTGCCTTAGCAGTGGCCATTTATAGTCTACTATTTGTAACTTTGACTAAACACAATTCAAACAAGACAAGTGAGATTTGGTGGGGTATGTTAAAAGACACAGTAGCATATATGCTTGTTTGCTTGCGTTCGCCCGATGAATAAAGTATTCTAGAGTATTCGTAGACTATAGAATTCCTCTTCGTCATCCGCCCTTAAAAGGACGTTAAGTGAGCGTGTCCGCATTGTGTTGTGGTTTGCAGTATAACTGTTATATTTGCGCCTTTCGGCCCAACACATCCGACTTCAGCACGATAGTAGCCTATATGACCTTTGGCGTCTTGACAGACGGTTTGTATATAAGCAAGCAAAACACAACATGTAGTCTCTGCAGCTCCATGTCGATGAGGGCTGTTTTCCTTATGTTTTCTACGTTCGTGAGGTTCTTCTTCTACCTTTTTAGCTCCCTGTGGAGCTTAGGTCTTCAACAAACACTTTCAGCTCCCAGTGGAGCATAGGTCTTAACAAACACTTTCAGCTCCCTGTGCTGCATAGGTCTTCAACAAACACTTTCAGCTACCTGTGGAGCTTAGGTCTTCAACAAACACTTTCAGCTCCATGTGGAGCTTAGGTCTTCAACAAACACTTTCAGCTCCCAGTGGAGCATAGGTCTTCAACAAACACTTTCCACGTCGTTCTGTTTCTTGCCATTCTTTTAAAATCATTCCATGTCTTCCCCATCTTCTTCATCTCTGCTTCTATCTGTCTTCTACAAGAACTATTGGTCTTCCTCTTTGTCTTTTCCCCTGGGGATTCAAAAAAAGAGCCTGTTGTGTAATACTCTCAGTTGGCTTCTGTAGTGTGTGTCCTATCCAGCGCCACCGTCTTCGCTGTATTTCTTTATCCACTGGTGTTTGACTGGTATATTTCCATAACTCTATGTTAGTGATTTTGTCCTGCCATTTCCATCCTTTTATTCTGCGTAAGCATCCAGTTATGAAAGTCTGTATCTTCATGATTGTCAATTTTGTTGTTCTCCACTCGATATAACAGCTTTAAATCATAAAGATATTAAAGATACCTATATCATACAAGTTAAGAACACATACCAGAAGTTGCTAGAGGAAGGAATTGAGCAATACAGAAGAGAAAATCCTGATGAAAAAGTAGCAACCAAATGGCAATGCATAAAGAAAAGCATATAAGAAACCTTCGACACCTTACCCAAAAGAGAAAAGAACAAAAAAAATGGATAAATAACACCATCTTAGAAAAAATGGAAGAAAGGAGACAAGCGAAGAACACTGCCCAATACAATAAAATAGATAATGAAATACGCAAAATGTGCAAAAAGGCAAAAGAAGACTGGCTCAGCCAAAAATGTATAGAAATATAAACTATAGAAAGCAAACAAGACTTAAGAGGAATGTACACAGAAATAAAGATAATGACTAATAAAAATAAAAAAAGCCACAGCAGGTGGATGCATTGCAGACAAAAAAGGAAAAATGCTAACAGACAATAAAGATATAATAGATAGATGGCAGGAATATATAACAGAACTATTTCATGATCAAAGGACAAGAAACCAGTTATAAAATGCACATCAGGCTATAAATCTTAAAATCTGAGCTGGAAAAAGCTATAAAAACAATGAAAAAGGGAAAAGCAGCAGGACCTGACAGCATACAGATAGAGATGATACAGGCACTATAAGATTTTGGCATTGAAGTGATTACAGACATATGCAACGACATATACCATACATGATACATACCAAATGAACTAAAAACATCAACTTTCATTGCATTGCCTAAAAGGAATGGTGCAGTTGAATGCAGTGACTTTAGAACAATAAGCCTAATGAGCCAGGTAACAAAAATTTTACTAAAAGTTATACAGGGAAGGATTCAGAATAAAATCAATACTGAATTAGATAAGCAGCAATTTGGATTTAGGAAAAATAGCGGGACAAAAGAAGCAATATTCTACAGGAGAACATTAATCGAAAAGTACACAGAAGTAAACAAACCAATATATGCCTGCTTCATAGACTACACCAAAGCTTTTATAAGAGTATACCACAAACAACTTATAGAATGCCTTAAAGAGATACATCTAGATGACATGGATATACGCCTAATATGTAATCTATACTGGGAGCAAACAGCAATAATAAAATATAACAAAGAGAACTCTACACCCATTGATATAAAAAGAGGAGTAAGACAGGGATGCATCCTATCACCAAGCTTGTTCAATCTATACACTGAGCAAATCTTTAAAAACATCACAGAGATGCCAGGCCTACAAATTAATGGAAAGATAATCAATAACCTAAGATATGCTGATGATACTGTACTACTAGCAGACAATCCTAAAGATCTACAACAATTACTTAATGAAACAAACATGATAAGCAAAATATATGGACTAGATATGAATATCAAAAAGACTAAAACTATGCTCATAAACAAAGGAAATACTCAAAACCCACAAATGGATATCAAAATTGAAGGAATAGACCTGGAGACAGTTCAGAACTACAACTACCTTGGACATACTATAACCAGTGATGGAAAATGTACAACTGAAATAAAAAAAAGATTAGGAATGGCAAACAGTAATTTTAACGCCACGAAGAACATACTAACATAAAAACAAACAACACCAGGGCTAAAACTAAGAATAGCAAAATGTTACATCTTCTCAATATTCCTATATGGTGCAGAAACATGGACATTAGACAAGAAAACAGAACAGAGAATTGAAGCCTTTGAAATTTGGATATATAGAATAGGTAGAATTGGATGGAAGGAAAAGAAAACAAACGACAAAGTCTTGAAACAACTAAAAATGAAAAGAGAACTTCTAAACACAATTCAAACAAGACAAATGCGATGTTTTGGCCATGTTAAAAGACACAACAGCCTACTAAAAGTAATCCTGGAGGGGTAAACCTTCGTTGCGGAGACGGCAATCGATGATGATGAGTTTAGTACACTCTAGTTCAATATAGTTTAGTTCAGCCTAGTTTAGTTCACTCTAGTTTAGTTCAATGTAGTTTAGTTCAATCTAGTTTAGTTCAGTCTAATTCAGTTCCGATATCTTAGTTCAGTCTAGTTTAGTTCACTCAAGTTTAGTTTACTCAAGTTTAGTTCAGTGTAGTTTAGTTCAGTCTAGTTTAGTTCAGTCTAGTTTAGTTCACTCTAGTTTAGTTCAATGTAGTTTAGTTCACTCTAGTTTAGTTCAATGTATTTTAGTTCGCACTAGTTTTGTTCAATGTAGTTTAGTTCACCATAGTTTAGTTTAGTTCAGTCAAGTTTAGTTTAATCGACTTCAGTTCAGTCTATTTTAGCTCAAGCTAGATTAGTTCAATCTAGCTTAGTTCAGTCTAGTTTATTTCAATCTAGTTTAGTTCAATGTAGTTTAGTTAACTCTAGTTTAGCTCACTCTGGTTTAGTTCGATGTAGTTTGGTTCAATGTAGTTTAGCTCTCTCTATTTTATTTCAATGTATTTTAGTTCACTCTAGTTTAGTTCAATGTAGTTTAGTTCAGTATTGATTAGTTCAATGTAGTTTAGTTCACTCTAGTTTAGTTCACTCTAGTTTAGTTCAATCTAGTTTAGTTCACTCTAGTTCAAAGTAGTTTAGTTCAGACTAGTTTATTTCAATGTAGCATAGTTCAGTCTATTTTGGTTCAGTCTAGTTTAGCTCACTCAAGTTTAGTTCAATGTAGCTTAGTTCACTCTAGTTTAGTTCAGTCTAGTTTATTTCACTCTAGTTTAGTTCAATCTAATTTAGTTCAATGTAGTTTAGTTCACACTAGTTTAGTTCAATGTAGTTTAGTTCACCATAGTTTAGTTTAGTTCCGTCTAGTTTAGTTCACTCGAGGTTAGTGCAGTATATTTTAGTTCAATCTATATTAGTTCAATCTAGTTTAGTTCAGTCTAGATTAGTTCAATCTAATGTAGTTCAGACGAGTTTAGTTCAATCTTTTTAGTTCAGTGTAGTTTAGTTCAGTCTAGTTTAGTTCAATATTTTTACTTCAGTCTAGTTTAATTTAGCCTAGTTTAGGTAAGTCTAATGTAGTTAATAGATCATCTCCATTGCACAACCGACAATTACACAGCGCTCAAATCCCCTCCTCAGCACTTTTCCAAGCACGCTCCCCACATATATAGCGAAAGCACTGGAGATTGTTCTGCTCAGATGCACGGACACCGTAGCACCGGCTAAGACATTGAGCAGGAGCTCAAAACACTGAAATTTGAATCTGATGAAAGCATTGCAACTCATAACTGACTATTGACATTAGAACCAGTGAACCTGAACTAATGTAATTTAAACTTTACTTCCCTGTATAGCGCGAAAAATAGAGAAACCAGTGATGGTTTTGCCAGTAAGGATCAAAGTGAGAAGCCAAACAACGTAACTCTCAAAGAAATGAGGTGCTGAAGATAGATCTCTTGAAGTGGAAAGAAAAAGGCATAGCAGCAAACAACGACAAAACGCTAGTTACGCCCATTTTGGCTCTCTTTAAAGGGCAATGACGGATAAAGCCATCATCGAGTGAGCGAAGAAGATGGGAAAGAAGGCTCTCTCAATCGCACTTTTATCATTTACATCTCGTCGTTCAGTGAATAAATAAAGTCACTTGTCCCATATCTCAAGGCCACTGCCGTTCTTTTGATGCAACGTTACATCCACATCCTTAAGACAAAGATAAATTAACTCTAACGGTGACATATTTATTCAAATCTTCTTACCGGATTAATTCCCCCTACTTCAAAGACACGGCCAACACTTAACCAAGCCAGAGAAGGCTACTCCAGACGGACTGGCAAGAATGTCTTGTTGAAGTTGTCACGTAAGACAGGAGCAGCCAGTTCTTAGATGTACGACCAATTATTTTGAATAAGTATTTAAAGAAAACATGAATTCAGATGTAGAGATGGTTTGTTTCTTCAAATTAGGGGACTGTCTTCAGCGGTGACGTCAGAGAAATACAAACAAATTAATCTTTGCATAGAAAATAGAGAGACCGTTGGGAACGCTTCAAGAGAGCAGTGAGTCAGCAGGATTTAAGGAATCCAGTCTAAAGTCAATAACATGAATGAGTAAAATAACAGTTTTATAATAATATTGAATCGTTAAGGGGGGAGGGAGGGAAGGGGAAGGTGAGGGGTTGGGGAATGGAAGAACTTTCGATACAAATGAATGAAATACTTTTAATTGGAATCTTTCTTCTTCTTCTTCTCTTCTTCTTCTTCCTCCTCTTCTTCTTCTTTTCTTCCTCCTCTTCTCTTCTTTTCTTCCTCTTCCTCTTCTTTTCTTTCCTCTTCTTCTTCTTTCTTCTCCTCTTCTTTCTTTTCTTCCTCCTCTCTCTTCTTCCTCCTCTCTTCTTCTTCTTCTTCTTCTTCTTCTTCCTCTCTCTCTTCTTTCTCCTCCTCTTCCTCTTCTTTTCTTCTTCTCTCCTCTTCTTTTCTTCTCCTCTTCTTCTTCTTTTTTCCTCCTCTTCTTCTTCTTTTCTTCCTCCTCTTCCTCTTCTTTTCTTCCTCCTCTCCTCTTCTTTTCTCCTCCTCTTCTTCTTTTCTCCTCCTCTTCTTCTTCTTTCTTCCTCCTCTTCTTCTTCTTTTCTTCCTCCTCTTCTTCTCTTTTATCCTCTTCCTCTTCTTTTCTTCCTCTCTTCCTTTCTTTTCTCCTCTCTTCTTCTTCTTCCTCCTCTGCTTCTTCATCATCCACCTCTCTTCTTCTTATTCTTTTACCTTTCAGCGCCAATGAGAGATATAGTTTTGGGTCTTTTGCTCTTCTATTGCCCTCTGCTGTTGATTCCTAGTGTCTCTAATATTCAATAAATCCATCTTTTGCTCTTTTGTTGACCTCTCCTACTGTTATGTTTCAGAATATCATAACATTCTATCAATCCATCTTTTTCTCTCCTGTTGACCTCTCTTACTGTTATGTTTCCTAGTGTCACTAATATCCCATCAATCCATCTTTTTCTCTCCTGTTGACCTCTCTTACTGTTATGTTTCCTAGTGTCACTAATATCCCATCAATCCATCTTTTTCTCTCCTGTTGACCTCTCTTACTGTTATGTTTCCTAGTGTCACTAATATCCCATCAATCCATTTTTTTCTCTCCTGTTGACCTCTCCTACTGTTATGTTTCCTAGTGTCACTAATATCCCATCAATCCATCTTTTTCTCTCCTGTTGACCTCTCTTACTGTTATGTTTCCTAGTGTCACTAATATCGCATCAATCCATCTTTTTCTCTCCTGTTGACCTCTCCTACTGTTTTGTTTAAGAATGTCACTAATATTCTCTCAATCCATCTTTTTCTCTCCTGTTGACCTCTCCTACTGTTATGTTTAAGAATGTCACTAATATTCTCTCAATCCATCTTTTTCTCTCCTGTTGACCTCTCCTACTGTTATGTTTAAGAATGTCACTAATATTCTCTCAATCCATCTTTTTCTCTTCTGTTGACCTCTCCTACTGTTATGTTTCCTAGTGTCACTAATATCCCATCAATCCATCTTTTCTCGTCTGTTGACCTCTCCTACTGTTATGTTTAAGAATGTCACTAATATTCTCTCAATCCACCCTTATCGCGTTTTCTTTTTGATCTACTGTTTGTTGAAGTCTATTTAAGGTTGAGACAAGCTACGTAAAGAGAAGTCTTAATCAACTAAAAAGACTAGCTGTCAAAACAATAAGAATAAATAAACAAAATTAAACATTAATGTAGCGTGGCAAGATATAAAGCATGTAGCAATGTTTAAAAGAATAGCTAGAAACAACAGTCTCTTTTTTCATCCTTTTCTTTCCTTACACAGCTGCCTTTCAGCGTAGAGGGAAGATATCACCAGCGGTCTATTGCTCTTCTGTTGGCTTCTCTTGACGTTATGTTTACTAGTGTTTCTAATATTCCATCAATCATTACTTTTATTGTCGACCATTTGGCGACCATTTGGGCTGGTGTTCTGATAATGTTTATTAAATTCTCGTTGTGTAGTGTTTTGGTTTTTGTGTTGTACCAAACTATTTTAAACTATTTTATCTGGGTTTTTTTTTTTCGTTCGCCAGCTTTTACCTCTGACGAAGTCCCTAGAGACTAGGAACTGAATTTTGCTTGTTGATCCAATTTTTTCCTGGCAGCCGTGTGCACAGGGCTCCCTCGCCGTACAGACAGATAACTCCGACTTCGGAGGTACTCATAATTTTTGCGTCAATGCGTAATTGACGTTTCAAGCCGGGCCTCGCTGCTGAGACGAGGGGTGGTTGCCGCAGAGAGAAATCATAATGAAATTCAGGTGTAGCCGGGATTTGAACCAATAACCTCTCTGTTTCGAGGCCGGCGTCTTGCAACCAGTCCCCCATTTTATCTGTTATTTCTTTATGCATTCTATGGCGGCAATTATTCATAACATTTTTCATAGTTCTTCATTTGATTTTATCTCGCAGATGTGTCCTGTCATGAGTCTAAAACATATTACTTGCTTGCTTGCGTTGGCCCGATGACTAAAGGAATACACATTCTCATTATCCACACTTTAGAGGACGTTGAGTGGGCGTGTCTGCGTTGTGTTGTGCCTTGCAATAAAACTGTAATATTTGCGCTTTTCGGACCAACACATCCGACTTAAGCATGATATTTTTTAGTGCCGGGTTGTCTTCCCTCTAAGATCTCTACTCGCTTGGCCACACTAGGCAGGTTAGTCTGTTACTGGTGGCACCACGGAGAGGTGGAGTAGGGTCTGGATAGTTCTGGTTCACCGATCCTGTCGCCATCTGTGGGTCGCTGACAACTTCCAGCTCTGCTGCTGGGAGGCGACTTTGCATGCTATAACATATTTAATTTAATTAGCGATTATTTATTTTGTTTCCTTTGGTTCCTGAGACTAGCGTCCAGGCCTGGGATTGTAAACACAGCGCTGGACCGAAGATTGTGTTGTAGTGTCCGTGCTTTAGTGTTATTTCATTGTATTCATTCATTATCATCATCAGCGAGTGCCGTCTCCGTATCGAAGGTTGACTACCATGGAGCGTCATTCCCCTGTCTCTTGTTTTGATAGTGCAGGTTGTAATAGACTCATTTGTCCTTCTTTTGATTTTACTCGTCCATGTTAGTCTTGGTCTGCCTCTTTTACCTTGCATCTTCCCTTCCTAGATTACCTTTAGGAGCCGCGATAGCTCAGTGGTTAGTGAACTGGACTATAAAGGAGTTCTATATCAACCGGCTTCCGGGTTCACCCAACCTTAAATGGGTACCGGATTTATTTCTGGGAAAGTAAAGCAGTACGGGCGTAATACCAACCACATTATCCCAAAAATCATGTGCTGAAGGTCTGTACAATTTATGGTCAATAGCACCATATTCCCTATACGCCACTTGGCGTGACGGGGTCTCTACTTATTTGTATTACTTTTAGTAGGCTGCTGTATTCGTAATTCTATATAGCTTGCTTTTTCCTCGTAATTCTTCACTTATGATCTGCTTTTCTCTTAAACATATTCACGACAAGAGTCTATAATTTTATTTTGTTGTTTCTTATTTTTCTGTTTATTCCTGAGTCTTTTCTAAAGGTCTGGTGCTGAACACAATAAAAGAAGTAAAGATTGATAAGCCAGAATGATAAAACGAGAAGATGAAGAAGCGTGGGAGGATATTTGGCTATTTCTGAAAAGTGTTCCTTGTTGCAGTTTCCTCATATTCCAAGTCCAGCTTGTTGCAGGAGTTACTGAGTTAAGTGCTCTTTGCACACAGTGAGATGTGTGTCTCATCCGTGTTGATCATGTTTCGATATTCCAATGGTTTACGATGAATGATAATATCGTATGACAGGGAACAGTTGGCTGTGTTCATTTTCTATGTGGTTTCGCCTTATGTCTTTTGGCGTTTGCTGAGACTGCTGTGATGGGGACTACAGCTACCCTTCTTTGTTTTGGAGATGAGTTAGTAATTCGGATGATTCCACTGACACGGACGGTTGAGCAATTATGGATTTTAATTCGTTTGCAGTGATACCGAGGCCTTACATAACCATAACCATAACCATAACCATTTGGCTATTAGGAAGAATACATTTTAAAAGGAATACAGAACAGATAAACATAAGAAGTTTAAACAGAAGAATCTTTAAGAAAATAAACAGAAGAAAAAGTGTAAAACCCATCTAACGTTATTTAATTTCTACAATTTTTAGGAACCAGTCCGAATGAGATCTTGAGTCGGGTAGAGATGTGGAGGCAGGAGAGAACAGCTCCTAGTTAGTCGTCACGTGATGTACTTGGCTCAATGTTTAGGTCATCTACGGAAGGTGAGAAAAACATTTTGTTTGGATCCAAATTGAAATCGAACCAACGAATTGGTCTACGACAGGTCCAATCCACTCGATGACCTGCTTTCTAGAGACAGGTCCAATCCACATAATGACTTGCTTTTCAGGGAAGGAATGTGACGCAAATGTGAAGAAAAGAGAGGAAAAGAAAATGAAAGTTATGTGATGCTAAAACTAAAACTTGATGAAAACAAAAGTATAGGAAGAATGGAAAACAAAGTATAATAAGTAGGAAGAATACTGTGAGTAGGATGAGGTAGATTGGGAATGCACAAATAAAACAGAAAGACTGAAGTGAATGTTAATGTGAAGGAATAAAGAAGAAAACAAAAAAAAAACGATCATGAAGAGGAGGGAAATGAGGAAGCATGTATAGAATTGTAAATCGGGAAAAATGGATATATTCATATTTCGTTCTACTCCGTCTACATATGTATACGATGTGTGACGTTGATGGCAATGACACCGTTTAATCTACAAAACATTTTATTATTAAATTTCGTTAAACCATTTTGTTTGTGAATCTACACGAACTAATGTATGGCACCGGGGCTTCCACTGTGCGGCGAGAAGAGAGCAGAGCCACTGTCACCTGCCACGCATGTCGTTAGAGGCGACTAAGAAAGTCTGGAATCGTCGCCCGTGCAGTTGAGTTGTTGACGGATGGCCACGAGTTGATGCGGGCAGGTTGCCCTTTGACTCATAAGATGTGACGAGTCGTAATGGCTTTCTTGACATTCCCGGTTCTTATTGGAGAAGTTGGAGTTCGTCTGTCCCAGGCTATGCTGGGAAACTACTAGTCCAGCCAAGAGTTACTGCGATACTGGGTCCTCTATATCAGCAACAGCCACCTCTACAGGAACACGGTGATCCTAGCTTCTGTTAGCGAGTCTAGTTTGACGCAGATTGTTTCCAGGGGAGACCACGAGGAGGTAGAACTGCTAGGCCTTGGTCAGCTGATGGTGCGCTGGTTCTGTTATCGAGACCGCAGGTCGCAGACGCTTCTGCTCCCCTATGCAGTTGAGTAGGACACGCACATGGCGACCTAGTCTGCATAACCTACCGATGCATGTTGGAAAATGCTGTGACAAGTTGCAGAGCGGATATGGGAATTCCCTAACTGAAAATGAAACTGGTTCCATGGATAGATTAGACAGAATAAGAACAGGTGGAAGTATTGTGCGAATCAGCTATGTATTATAGGGCTTGTTTGTTCCTTATTAAACGATTATTGTCTTACAGAGTTACAGAAAGAAATTAATTGTCGGGTTTCTATTTAGTGGTTTGTGCCATGCTAGATGGCCATCATGATGTCTGATATTTCGTTAGTAGTTCCTCTTCTAGGTTGGCTTTTGCTATTTTTCATGTCGATCATCATCACCAAGTGCCACGCCTGTTGTCGAAGGCGATCATGTCCTTCCATAATTTTCTGTCCACATTGGATTGTATCAAATATATTGTTGCGTGTTTTCCATGCCACGACTCCAAGATATTTAGTATCTTCACTCTTTGTCGTCCATGATCTCTCTTTCCCTGTATTTTTCCAGTTGTGACCATACCAAGTATTATAACTTTCCTCTTCTCATGATGTGCCCGAAAAAAGTGTTTATTGTTTCTTTCTAATGTTTTTTTAGGAATTCCTTTGTTTGTGTTGTTCTCTTTGATAATTTCCTCGTTGGTCATTTTAGTTGTCCAGGGAACTCTCAACATTGTTCTGAGAAACCCTATCTCTGCGCGCCTCTTATTGTCTTTTCATTTGTTTGCTTTCTGTCCATTCTTGTCATACTTAATGCTATGTGTTGCGTGTAGCTTGGATCATGCCACATAAGCAGACCTTTTGATGTCTTGTTTCTTGATACATTGTTCGTGTAGCAAAAGAAAATCGGGTGGCCGAATCAATAACTCGTCGAGCTGCAAACCAGCAGAAAGTGGATTTGGATCCCGGGTGGGATCAAAAGCTGTTGATTTTTTTTTTCTATCGGGGTTGAAATAAAAACTCAGACACGAACATCTGGCGGCGACTGCACTGGATAGGAAACCTTTTATTCTCCAGTCTTATAAGTTCCATCCATCTCCCCCCCCCCCCCCCCCCCCCCAGCAGACCCCAGAAATGAGAAAATGCCGTAATTATAGTTTTTCTCCCACTGGACTAACACTTATTTCTGACATCCTCATTTCTCAACTCTGCTTTATTCACATTCAATTTTCTTCCAGGCATCTATTTCTGTTTTGACAATTTTTTGTCCTTTATTTTCTCCTCCTGTTAACGTCCAAAATGAACAAAGATAAGATTTTTTTTTTTTTAAAGTGAATTCAGTGTTATATATTGTTTTCATTCTACTTGATATTGCATGTTTTTTTTTCCTGCAGTATGGGAACTAATTGCTCCGTCACATACTTTACTTTGTAACATCTGCTGTCGATATATGACTGGATTCGTTTTATAAAGAAGGACGCGAAGGCGCGCCTCCCAGCACCAGAGCTGGAAGTTGCCAGCGACCCACAGCTGATGGCTTGCGCCAGGATCGGTGAACCAAAACCATCCAGACCCTGCTCCACCTCTCCGTTGTGCCTCCAGTAACAGACTAACCTGTCTAGTCTGGCCAAGCGAGCAGGGATCGAAGAGGGAAGACAACCCGGTAATCAAAAATGTCGTGCTGAAGTCGGATGTGTTGGGCCGAAAGGCGCAAATATAATAGTTATACTGCAAACCACAACACAACGCAGACACGCCCACTTAACGTCCTTTTAAGGACGGATGACGAAGAAGAATTCTACAGTCTACGAATACCCTAGAATACTTTAGTCATCGGGCAAACGCAAACAAAAAGAACATTATAATCCTTTATAAAATTGTAAAAGTATCTCGCTTCTTTTAGTTTCTCTGTCATCTTTAACGATTTTAACCATCCATTGTCATCTTTTGCTACACCGAAAGCTTGCATCATGGCTGTTTGCTTTTATCGCATAGAGTAGTATTTTAGTTCTAGTCATAATAACTTTCCCTCATATGTGAATGAAAATATCCTGAGGAAATTACATTCTACTCATTCTTGACATTCATATTTTATTGGAGTGCTTCGAATTTGGGACAATGAACAAAAAATATGAACATATGGAAAAGGTACTTTTCATGCTGTTGACATATTAGTCCAAAAACGATATTGAGAATAAATATTTTAAAATTTGATAAATTTAACCCTTCCTGGTGTAAAATAACAATATTTTAACCATACATGTTCCAACAATTTAAATTTTGGTCTTTTTCATGATCATTGTTAATGTTATATAGCAGAATTTTATAATCTAGTCATGTTTCATAACTGAGACAATTTAAATTACCTAAGACTGCTAGGTGGCTGAGTGGTTAGTGTGTTCGCCTCGGTGGCTGAGTGGTTAGTGTGCTCGCCTCGGTGGCTGAGTGGTTAGTGTGCTCGCCTCGGTGACTGAGTGGTTAGTGTGCTCGCCTCGGTGGCTGAGTGGTTAGTGTGCTCGCTTCCTAACCAGTAGGGTCCGGGTTAGATCTCCAGCAGTGGCAGATTTTATTTTCGGACTGACAAGGCTCCGGGGTTCACCGAGCCTCTAAAAATTGGTACCTGAGATTTTTCTGGGAAGTAAAGGCGGCCTGGCGTGATACTGACCACATCACCCAAAAATGTGTCGTGGTTATAGAAAAATATGGCCACTAACACCATATTCCCCATACGCCTAGCAAGGCGTGAAAGGAACCTTTACTTTTTTTTAACACTACTAAAATATCATCATATTTAGTATATATCGCACATCATCGAACATTAATGAGAGTGGCAAGAGCAGCAGTATTCGGCTCCCTCAATGAGATAGACCTGCTTGCACAGAACAGAGACAAATGGCGATATTTGATAAAATATCTTAAAAGAATTGAAAACTGCTAGAGCAAAAATTCAAATAAGAGAAGGCGTATCTTGGTCTACGCCCTATGGGCCGGCAACGGCTCGAAAGGTCAATAGATATATAGATAGAAAATATCATCAAACAACAGCTAGGGCGTGTATTAATTCACATTTTGTAATTCTAGAAAGCTTCGTTCAAATAATTCAAATTGCACATGAAGGGGCAAATAATTGCAATGCTGCGGTAAAGCTGGTAGCATCAGAAGTAGTGGGGTGTAACATGCACTCCTACCAGGTATGGTGACAGCTTTACAAAAAAATAAGGAACATAACAAAATATTGACGTTTCGGCCAACATTCAATTTAAATTGCAATTTCTTCGTTTCCTGTTGTTGCTAAAAATGCATTGGTCATCTGTAAAAAAAAGGAGCTCTTTGAAACTGCTGTCTACATTTATACTAACAGTTTATCTATCTGTCTATTGACCTTTCGAGCCGTAGCCGGCCCATAAGGTATAGACTCAAATACTCCTTCTCTTATGTAAACCTTCATTACAGCAGTCTTCAATCCTTCCAAAGATCTTTTATCAAATCTCGCCATCTGTCTCTGCTCCGTGCAAACAACTCTATCTTATTGAGGGAGTCGATTCCTGCTGCTCTTGCCTCTCTGATCAATGGTCTTCCCAGTGTCTCTTCGTGTCGGCCTCCCTTCCTCTCGCCCGTCGTTTCCCACATGAGGGCTTGCCCTGCCATTCGGCCACTATCTCTCCTTACCATATGTCCAATACGCGACCATGGTCCCCTCTCGACCACTGTAGATATTATCAATGTTTGCATTGATTGGCTAACAGTTTATACTTATATGAGTCCCCTCTCGACCACTGTAGATATTAGTCAAACATTGATTGGCTAACAGTTTATACATATGTGATATTTATATGTGAATTGACAGCATGAGTGACTGTATCCCTTATTATATGTACTCCAAATCTGAAAGTTGAATCTTTTTTTTTTTTTTTTTTTTAAGAGCTAGTTCCGTACTTGGTTTACTTTGACTGTTCTGGTATCGGATGTAAGAAACATACGGCTACGCTGTTCGTGTACTCTGTAATGTTGCAATGTCTCTCATAGTCGTTGTCTGGCTACATTGCGAGTGTGTTGTCGTTGTTACTGTCTGCCTACTTTGTCAAGTGTTGTCGTAATCGCTGTCTGACTACTTTGTCAAGTGTTGTCGTGGTTGCTGTCTGACTATTTTGTCAAGTGTTGTTGTAGTTGCTGTCTGACTACTTTGTCAAGTGTTGTCATAGTTGCTGTCTGACTACTTTGTCAAGTGTTGTCGTAGTTGCTGTCTGACTACTTCTCAAGTGTTGTCGTAGTTACTGTCTGACTACTTTGTCAAGTGTAATAGTAGTTGCTGTCTGACTACTTCATCAAGTGTAGTAGTAGTTGCTGTCTGACTACTTTATCAAGTGTAGTAGTAGTCGCTGTCTGACTACTTTGTCAAGTGTTGTCGTAATTGCTGTCTGACTACTTTGTCAAGTGTTGTCGTAGTTGCTGTATGACTACTTTGTCAAGTGTTGTCGTAGTTGCTGTCTGACTACTTTGTCAAGTGTAGTAGTAGTTGCTGTCTGACTACTTTGTCAAGTGTTGTCGTAGTTGCTGTCTGACTACTTTGTCAAATGTTGTCGTAGTTGATGTCTGACTACTTTGTCAAGTGTAGTAGTAGTCGCTGTCTGACTACTTTGTCAAGTGTAGTAGTAGTTGCAGTCTGACTACTTTGTCAAGTGTTGGCGAAGTTGCTGTCTGACTACTTTGTCAAGTGTAGTAGTAGTCGCTGTCTGACTACTTTGTCAAGTATAGTAGAAGTCGCTATCTGACTACTTTGTCAAGTGTAGTAGTAATCGCTGTCTGACTACTTTGTCAAGTGTAGTAGTAGTCGCTATCTGACTACTTTGTCAAGTGTAGTAGTAGTCGCTGTCTGACTACTTTGTCAAGTGTAGTAGTAGTCGCTGTCTGACTACTTTGTCAAGTGTAGTAGTAGTCGGTGCCTGACTACTTTGTCAAGTGTAGTAGTAGTCGCTGTCTGACTACTTTGTCAAGTGTAGTAGTAGTCGCTGTCTGACTACTTTGTCAAGTGTAGTAGTAGTCGCTGCCTGACTACTTTGTCAAGTGTAGTAGTAGTCGCTGTCTGACTACTTTGTCAGGTGTAGTAGTAATCGCTGTCTGACTTTGTCAAGTGTAGTAGTAGTCGCTGTCTGACTACTTTGTCAAGTGTAGTAGTAGTCGCTGTCTGACTACTTTGTCATATGTTGTAGTCCTTTTCTTTCTACTCTGCCAGCTGTCGTATCTTGGATTACGAATACTGAAGGTAGTTTTTGGTTACGTTCAATTGATTATACTTTCTTAATTAAAGTTATGAGTCACAAACACTACGATGTCACCGCTTATCATCCATAGCAACGACTACAACACATTTGTAGCAACTATAACCAATCATAACCATGTTCACAGCCAACACTTATCAGTCATAACCATAACCAGTCTGAGAGATAAGATCAGAAATGAAGAGCTGAGAAGAAAGCTAGGGATAGCCCCCGCCATAGAATATATAAAGAAACAACAGATAACATGGTTTGGCCACGTGACAAGGCAAGGTAGCTCAGTAGTTAGTGAACTGGACTTCAAAGGACAAGAGATAGGGTTCGATCCCAACCGACGGCTTCCGGATTCACCCAGCCTTTAATGGGTATCGGATTTTTTCTGGGAAAGTAAAGCGGCACGGGCGTAATACTGACCTCATTACCCAAAAATCATGTGCCGAAGGTCTGTAAAATTTATGGTCACTAACACCATATTACCTATGCGCCACTTGGCGTGACGGGGGTACTTTACTTTACACACGTGACAAGGCAGAAAGATCAAAACACAACACAACGTGCCTTCAACAAACGTTGTGAGAACACCAGACCCAAGGGTCGATCACGAAAAAGATGGGTCGATAGAATATTAGAAGCACTAGGAAACATAAAACAGCAGCAGAAGCGAACAGAAGAGCAAAAGACCGCAAATTATATCTCCCCTTGACGATGAAAGACAGATGAGGAAGGAAAGAAGAGAAAAGAACCATAACCAGTTATCATCCGCAAAGCACTTTTATTAATCAAAACCAACTTTTATCAACTGCAGATCTTATCTACCACAACCATCACCATAATTCTGTGACCACTTCATCAGTATCAAACACCCGGTACAGGTTGTAGAGCAAGCCAAGAAGAGTTTTATGGGCCAGAAGAAACTCACGTATTCGAGTATGTGGAAGGTCTTAGCTTTCGTTTTCACTGTTTGTTTTCAGTAATCGACTGTCGAAATCGGAGAGACCAGCAAACAAAGAAAGATGGTCTCTTCTATTCTTTGATGTCAGGCGTCGACTACTTGTCCCGAGGCCTCACTCGGATACCCGTCTACAACTTCCCTCGTTCTTTCCTCGTTCTCGAGTTTTGTTTTTATAGCTGTTTCTGTGTTTTTAAATCGGGAATACGTGTTGATGCAGCGTTTTCACAAAATTAGATTTGGATTTATTTGTATTTCTTCTTCCTGTTTCTTTTTTCTTATTTTCTCCGCCAATCTTCAGTTTTCTCTTATTTAGTTTGGTAAAAATATATACTTCTCTATTAACTCCTTTTATTCCCGTTATTATATTTTTTCATAAATTTTGTCTTCGTTATGGTTCAGATTATCTTAATTTTCCATCGTTAATTATAAAAATTATCTTCAGTAAATTTACTAATATATATACTATAATAAATACAACTATTAACTACAACAACAACAACAACAACAACAACAACAACAACTACTACTACTACTACTACTACTACTACTACTACTACTACTACTACTTCTACTATTACTACTACTACTACTACTACTACTTCTACTATTACTACTACTATTACTATTACTACTACTACTACTACTACTACTACTACTACTTCTACTATTACTACTACTATTACTATTACTACTACTATTACTACTACCACTATTACAGATACAACAGCTACTACTACTGCTGCTGCTAATGTTACCAATTCAAATAGTTATATTACTAATGCTACTACTACATCTACAATAACGACTACTACTATTACTACTGCTTCTAATGTTACCAATTAAAATAGTTTTTATACTGCTGCTGCTACTAC